>ML787086.1:255937-282759 GCA_009831015.1 Picea engelmannii
GATAAGTTTAGAAAGGTATGATAGTTTGGGATAATGTAGATTAAGGATAAGGTAGGTTAGGTTAGGCTATGTAGAATAATGTAGTGTAGTATAGGGTAGTGTAGTGTAGTCAACAATAGAGTAATCAAGGTTAAATGGGTTAAATTACAAGATAGATGGCTAGGATATAATATGCTAGTGTAGGTTATGCCGGGGTGGTGTAGGATAAAGTAGGGTAGGTTATGGTGGGGTGAAATAAGGTAGGGCAGGCTAGGGTGTGTTTGGTTAGTGTAGGCTAGGGTGTGATAGGGTAGTTGAATCTAGGGAAAGGACGCTAGGGTGTGTTTGGTTAATGTAGGATAGGGTGTGATAGGGTAGTCAAATATAGGGAAAGGAGGGTAGGTTAGTTTAGTGTTGGGTATATTAGGCTATGCATGCAAGACTAAGTTAGGGTTTTAGTAAGCTAGTCTAGGGTAGGGTATATTACTATATGTAGGCTAATCTAGGGAACTAATAGTCTAGGGTAAGGGTAGATTAGGTTAGGTAGCTAGGATAATCTAAGATATAATAGATTAGGTTAGGTAGGATAGGATAATCTAAGATAGAGTAGATTAGGCTAGATATACCATGGTAGGGTAGGGTAGGATAGGTTAGGTTAGGGTTGGTAGGGTAGAATAGGTAAGGTAGGTTAGGCTACAATATGCTAATGTAGGATAGGTCAGGGTGGTTCACCATAAAGGAAGGCTAGGGTAGTGGTATGCTAGGATAGGGTAATGGTACGCTAGGACAATGGTACACCAATATAGACCATTCGCTACAACCCCTTCATCAATACTTACCATCCACACCTGAGCTACCTAGTACCCAAGGTAGTGTACCCATCCTAGCATGATGACCATTCACACCCGATCTACCTAGTACCCAAGGTAGTGTACCCATCCTAGCATGTTGGGCAATGTGAAGTAGAATGTTGTTGAATATAGCAGTAATGCAAGAATAAAAAGATCAAATACTAGATATGAGAATGATCCGAGTAGTGATCTACTGGAGCTGGGTTATGCATTTAGTACATTTGAGAGATCGTCCTTGTATGAGCAAGGTTGTTCAAATGTCATAAGGAAATGGAGATGATGTGGCTAATCCTCCCTTGTCCTTGAATTCCTTTTTGTCTCCACTTGAAATGTGAAGTAAAAGGTTGTCAAATATAGCAATAATGCAACAATAAAAATATCAAATACTAGTTATGAGAATGATTTGAGTAGTGATCTATTAGAGCTAGGTTGTGCATTCAATACATCTGGAGAGATCGTCCATGTATGAGAAAGATTTCTCAAATGTCAGAAGGAAATAGAGATGATGTGGCTAATCCTCCTTTGTCCCTCAATTCATTTTTGGCTCCACTTGAAAACCCATTATTATCTTCTCAAACCCATTGCTCATGCTAAACATCAAGGATGATTATAAATGTTTTGTAGTAGAAGGTTGTTGAATATAACATGGACACAATGTGAAGTAGAAGGTTGTCGAATATAGTAGTAACACAATAATAATAAAAAATATGAAATACTAGATATGAGAATGATCTTAGCAGTGATATATTGGAGATGGGTTGTGCATTTTAGAGAGATCATCCGTGTATGAGTAGGCTTGTTCAAATGTTAGAAGGAAATGGATATGATGTGGCTAATCCTCCCTAGTCCTTCAATTCCTTTTTGGCTACACTTGAAAATCCATTATTATATTCTCAAACCCATTGCTCATGCTAAACATTGAGGACCATAAAAATTTTGTTTCACAACCCTAATCAACACCCTTTCGAGCCATGATTACCTTCCTAGCCCTTAAGACAAAAGAGAGTGAATAATTCATGGCATAAGAGGAAAAAAGGTTGAAGTGTCAATTAAAAAACACAAAATAGAGAAGGAACGAGAACATTAGAGATAAATTATAATTTTGTCTCAAAACAACACTTGTCCTTGTAGTAGTGTACTCAAAGTGCCTCAAGTTCAAATCCTCAGAGACATTTTTCACCCCTTGTGGGAAATTTCCCACTTATTATAGAACTCAATTTATCTTATAGCTACAAGAAGTTGAAATTGAGTGACAATGAATTGGCTTTATCATGAACTATGTGTTAAAGGTTAGTCTCCAAAAACTCAAGGTTATGGGATAGTAACGCTTTATGTTTTTTAAGTCATAAATTATTCACGTGGGTTGACGTGTCTTTTATTTCTCCTAGATTCAAAGGTAGGACATTGGTGTGGAGACAATTGTGGGAGATCATATGTGTTGTGGAATCTCCTGAGAGAAGAAAAGGGCACCACTAAAATATTTCATTTGCATATAATAGTGTTGTTGAGAGACGAACAAATTTCTTCCTGCAACAGGGGATAGCTACTCGATCACAAGTCCCAATTAGGCCTATTTTTGTTTGGGATTGTAGCTTCCTACTGATATGTGGGTTCAAATTTCCACTTACAAAATTTCTCCTTGGGCAAGAGACATGATTGTTTTAGATCTAAAATAAGATGTATCTTAATCTAAATTGTAGAAATGAAAACTAATCTATCTATCTTATCTCAATTGGGAGTAATGATTTTAATAACTAAAAGATGTAGATAGGGAATGGTCAGTTCTCAAAAACAAAACAAATTCATGATCTTAAGGAATTATTAAACATAATAACTATTGTTACTAAAAATAGATCACAATAGTTATATCCACACCACAATGATAGTCAAAGAAAAGTTCAAGTATCTAGAAAGCAAAGATATGAGAAACAACATTCTCATTGATCAAGTCCAAAATGATATTTATTCATCCACAATATGAAAGAAATAATCTAAACATATAGTAATGTATTTTCTAATGAATAACAACTTACGAACTGAACATGGATATCAAATAAAAGAAGTGAATAATAAGTGACAATTTGTTTAGAAGAAATTCATAGAACTTATCAATTGTAATCCTAAATACTTAAATTTTCATTAATCATATGAATAATCTCAATGACAACTGTGCATCTCTTATCTGATATGCAATCGATTGACAAATAAACAAAGTTATGGAAATAATTCACATAAAACTAGAATATACGAATTTGCAAATAATTAATAGAAATGCAATCATCACAAAATTCACATTAGTCATAAATGAACTTGTCAAAAGACCGGGTCTTCAAAATTTAATTCAAATTGATAAAAATAGCAAGTGTGAGTTTCCAGTTTCCAACCCCTTCTCCATATACCAAATTACATTAAATAGCAATTGAGATCATGAAATTGAGGATAATTTCCTCTTTTCCTTCAACTGATTTTACATGTGTCAACTTAATTTGACCATTGATATCAATAAAAGATATCTCCTTCATTGGTCGAAGATTCTCTATTGACTTTACTCTCTCGTTCTTTGATGCAGGATTTCCATAGAGTGAACTTTTCTATCATTTAAAGGTGGATGGAGAATATCCCCATTCAATTGGCATCAATAGAGTTTCTTAGCAATCTCTTTATGCTCTGACTTGAATTTCGAGAGAAAAGTATCAATAGACTTCAAGCATTTTGTTGGTTTGGAGATGAACTCTTTGACTGCTTCCATATTCTAGAAATTGTGTTGTGTAATTCCATCTACACATGAACTTATTTGTTGGTTAACATTTGCAAGACAATTTGGTAGAGGCACTGCCTGGCCAAGAAATTTAACATGGGACATTTCATGATCTTCAATATTATCTAGAGCCAGATCTCAGAGCTCTGCTTATTTCTTACTGGTTTCCTTGATCAAATCTTGTGAAAAGTCACTATTGGTGCACCAATAGTCAAGTGAGGCCTACACTTGGATTTTCTCCTCCTTGGTATTTTTGGAGCAATATTTAGGCACATTTATACCTTTAGCTTGCCACACTTTTGTTTTGTCAAAAGACTTGTGAGCATATTTCTATTTCTCAGATTATATTTTAGACTCTTTAGTAAATTTTAGCAACTCATCATGTTGTCCTTTGATTTCATTCATACTAGCATAAAATAACTCTTGAAGAGAAGCTAATCTATCACTTATATCAATGGCTTCTGTTTTAATTATCTTTGAATTATGTTGCTTAACCTTTAATTCATTTATTTGGGCCACCAAAACATTAATTTACTCCTCATCGTTCTTGCTCATTTTTTTCTTGTCTTCTTTGAGAATAGCTAATTGCTTATCATGTGTTGTGACGCAGACCCTTGACCCTCGAGCCAAGATCCATGCAGGATCGATCTTCTTCGAATCCGTAGAACTGAAATAGTTCTTTCGGTCCCTCAATAGAACCCCACAGATCCAATCCACAGGTCCTTCACGAAAACCCCACTTGCACAACGTGCGCCAGGCATGAGACTTCACCTCCGCACGACCACCAGATATGACCTCCAGCCAAGCCAAGAGATGCTTTTCGCATTTCGCGACTCAACGATGCAAGAGAGTCGAGTCTTTTGACCCTTCAAACCCCGAAACCCGAAATCACTCCCTTAGATGAGATCGATGGCTATGAGTCTCCCTCGATCCAATGGTCTTGGCTGTATCGAGATTTCGATAACTGGGAGTTTGAAATGCAACGACCCCAACCACTGGTCACTTCATTCCCCAAACTCCAAAATTTCTCCTTTGGCGAGATCGACAGTTGTGGGCCTACCTCGATCTAGCGGCTTACGTTCTTTTAGGATTTTCTCCGAACCTTGACCACTCCTTTGACTTCCACCGTACGTAACCTCTGACTGATGCTTGGGACCCGCCTTTCGACGTTTATCTCTTCATGATTTCGGCAGTTGTGTTGACCATGCAATTCTACCTCTTGAGTCCTGAAACCCCGAAACCCGATTGGGGCCCAACGGCTATTGTCCCTCAATCTTTCGGGAAAATTTCCTTTCGCTCTTCGGGATTTCACGACTCGCAAAAATCCACAGCAGAGAGTTTCCTTACCTTTCGAAACTCCGATTCCTGAATTCCCGAAGCCTCACCCCCCACGTGATCTACGACTGAGATCTTCCTCGATTCGATGGCTCTGGATCTTTCAGGATTTCACGAACCGAGAGTTTGAAATTCTCGATTCCAAAATCACAGCCTCCTTTACTTCCCGAACCCCGAAATGTCAAAATTCCAAAATGGGCTCAACGACGATTAGCCTCTGACCAAATCTCGGTCCATGTGACTTCTTCCTTCGTGACCACAACCCTACTCCAAAGACATGTTACGTTTCGCGACTTCAGGTTTTTCAACGCAAAGTGCCCCGGTTCCTTGTCATCGAAATTGTCGAAATGCCGAACTTCAAAATGCCGAAATTCCACTCCAAAGGGTAATCAACGGCTCCTGTTGCTTCTCATCCAACGGTCTCTACCTCATAAGCTCATGAACGCTAAAATACACTCACCCCTAACCTTCTCACAGATCTGCGAGATCCAACGGTCCACGGGATTTCGACACTTCTTCCACGAAGAAATTTCACTGTTCGTTCACTCTTCTTCAAGGATCTTTGGCCAAAATGACTTGGCGTCCTTCCACCTGAGCTTGAGTTTTGCGAGACAATTTCGATCTCCACCTCCCTTTGAACACTTCAAAGGTGCTATCCCTCCTGAGCTCTCACTTGCAAACTCAAGCCCCCAAAAGGAATCCTGCTCGTACTCCTTGCGACAACTTTCAAATAACCTCTGGTTATTTGAGTCTTCGACCTTGTGCACTCTTTGCAACAGTAGTCCTTCAACCTTCACCTTAGTTGATAAGTTCTAAGGCTTCAACCAACCTGCGCACACCTTGCACGACTCCGTGCCTCGCCTACACTTCTACTGGTTATGAGAACAACGATATCTCTCCTGAGCTTTTCTGAGATAAAACTCAGATCCTCGTCAACGCACACCTTGCGGACGTTCACTGCACTCTTTGCAGGAATTCTCAGGAAGATAAACAATTGAAACTCATTCTTCTCCTCTCTTAGACTTCATACACTCAACATGAAATCATACACTCGACACAACATTGAAACAAATGCATAACAGAGAAAATAAAACAACTGTAAACATACCATTTAACAAATGTAAACAATAAGCATCATAACACCCTGAAGATTGAGTCAAAGCTTTATATATTAACTCAAGTGCTCCTGTACATGGGTTCTCCTCTACTGTTCTCTGCTACAACTCTACAACTTATGAAAAATCTAAATGATCATAATGTTCTTGTTTTAATGATACAAAGGTGAGGGTGTCTATATCCGTTTTCCCTCCTACGCTTCTAAACTGTCTAATATATTAAATCAAATCTACCTACTTTCATTAAACAAACTTAAATGATTATTACATTCGACAGATGAGAGAAATCACTCAAGATCTATTCACGACTCCAATATATAAATGTAAGTACGCTTCCCCTAGCTATTACATTAATATCCGCTCATTAATTTTTCAAAACATTTCAAAATGTGCGCTGGTGCTTTTCCAGCTATCTTTCGCCTTTATGCTTGCTTGGCTGGCTGCGTACGATGCTCCTGCATCATGTTGTTCTGATATTATTTGTTTTATCTGTAAGTTGGTCAATGGTATCAATAGATGCGTTTTTTTCTTCTATCAGATGATCAATTCAGGTCCGTTGTTCTTTAGACAATACAATCTCTCGGGAACTCAATTCTTTATTTGGGCCACCAAAACATTAATTTTCTCCTCATGGTTCTTACTCATTTCTTTCTTCTCTTCTTGGAGAATAGATAATTGCTTAGCATGTGTTGTTATGATATTATTTGTTTCAACTCTAAGTTGGTCAATGGTATCAACACATGTCTCTTTTTCTTCTATCAGATGAACAATTTGGGTCTGGCGTTCTTTAGACAATACATTCTCTTGGGAACTCAATTATTCCTGTAATTATACCACCTACTTCTTTTCTTTCCTTAATTGAGAATTGAGTTTACTTACATACCATTTATTTTCATCAACAAATGCTCCAAAGGCATCAACAACTTCTTCTGCAAATTCTTCTTCATTCAAATGTGTTGCATTCCATAGTGAACTAATTCTTGTAAAGCTTCCTGAAGATGCCTTGTTTTTATTTTCTTGGTTCTTCTTTTGATAATTGTCTTTGTTGTGTCACTGAAGATATAAGTATTTAGCGACAAGACAATTTCCTGAAATGGTTGAAAATGATCAAGATCAAGGGTTGTAAATATTAATCTACCAGGAATAGATGTAATATGGGTAGTGTCAATGGAAACGACAACTATGATGATCACTGGCTAAGTTTTTTCAGTACTTTGGGTAGTATTGCCCTTTTTTTATTCCCTTCAATATATTTCTTAGTGGTCTATTATGTGGCTTTGTTCCGAGTGTTTTCCTATGTGTCTATGTTGCCTTTGTTCTGATCATATTTTCCTGCTACATCATCATGGTGACCTTGCATGTCACTGGCTGAATTGTTTTGATCCTGTTCTTCTTCAGATTTTGATTGTGCATCATCTTATTCATCAACGCTTCCTTGGATAGTACCTTTCTTTTCACTCTTTTCTTTCAAAAAATCTTTCTTTCTATTAAATTTTCAGTCTAGGAATGCTTATATCTTGGGAATATTTTTTAAGTCATGAATTCATTGGGCTACATATTAGGAATGTCGATCCCTTTAGAAAAAAATATCAAATGGGTCATCCTCATGGTTACAAGTCGACATTTTTGACCATGCTGCAATGTTTCTTGTCGAGACCTATTCGGTCGTGTCTTTTAAAGTTTCCCTAAGCTAGCTAATTTTCTCCATTTGTTCTACTTCTTTTAAAGCATGCTTAACATTCAGTAAGGAATAAATTCCTAGTGGAATAGGGAAAGATGGCCACTGTTTCTTCTGACTTTTTGACAGGGTGGCAACAATACCAACACCAATAATATGATATGCAATCTCCCTAAGAATTATTCTATCTGAAACATACTTTGGAAAAATATGAGGTGCTCCTTCAGATCCATGAATCCTAATGTAGGAAAATTCTTCATCAATAAACTAGTCTCCAATTTCCTTAATAGTATTCATGGCTTCCTGGGTGAACCTAGGAGCTGGTTGATTTTTCAAGGCCATGTATAGAGGAATCATAAAACGATTGCAGATTTCATAAAATTAGTCTTTGCAGTTTACTGCCCATAACTTAGAATTGTGTATATGAACTGGATTTTCAGAAGGAGACTAGTTCCAAGACAATAATAGAAAATGGGTTGTTGGGATTTGGGTACCCTTGGAAAGTCTTCCCCATGTGCTTATGAGTCTCTAAGAACAAAGGGGGAAGACTATTACCCTTGTACTTTACTTTATGATTCTAATTTCACTTTGACTTAGGAGATTTAAGTCAAAAGTGAAATATGTCACTTAAGCATTAAAGTGACAATTAATTCACAATGTGGGTGAATTAATGGACATAAAGAAACTAAGGAAAGTGGGTTTCCTTATTGAGATTTTTGGATTAGATCTCACCCATTGATTAGACTTGGCTAGATTGGATCTAGGCCATTGATCTTTTAGGGCTTGGCCAAAGGAGGCTAAAGGAGGGTAAAGTTTATTTTTGAGATTCATTCTTCACTTGTGAGTTTTGGAGAGGAGGAGGGGCACATTTCTAAAGGAGAGGAGGGCACACTTGATGAGGGTTTGAGTAGAAACCCTTGAGAGATTGAGGAGGAAACTCTTGTTGGGTTGAGCTTGCATGGAGGTTTAACCATCATTCCTTGGAGGGAGCATGCTACATGGAGGAGGGGTGCATTTATCAGAGGAGGCACACGTATTCCTTGTTATGCTCACCTGGAGAGGAAGAGAGGGAGCCTTGAGATAAGGTCAGTTGCATGAGGAGGCTAGATCTAGGGCACATGCTTTCATGGAGGGAGGCATTCAACTATTAGCCTAAGTTATTTAGTGGGGAGATTTTAGATCTGAGGAGGGCACACTTAAGGAGGAGGGCGCATCATTAATGGGGAGCAATTTCACCTGTCAGATTGAAGTGAGGTCTGTTTCAGAGGGGGACTACTCATCAGTGCACTATTACTATGGAGGGGTTTCCATATCAGAGCTTCCAGTTGGCATCTGTAACAATTTTGGTGGATTTGACAACATTTATGAGAGGCGCACCATGCTAGGGCTATCTTGCTTGGTTTGGAATTGTACTTCAGCTTGAGACAAGCTTCTATTGTAACAAGTTCATCTATATTTTGTACTTTTTGTATTCCACCATCTATTTCCCCATTATATAGACATATATCCCAAACTGGTTTTCCCTGGGGGGTTTTATCTAGGGTCATGTTGACCAAAAATACCGGTGTCAAATTTATGCATGCTTAGAAGTGTATATCAACATTTTAAAGTTAAATATCTAGAGGTAGCGTTATGTGTTTTAAGTTATATTTCATGTTCTATCATTGAGTAAAGAAAACACTTGCAAGGGCGCCTTAAAAGAGCACTCAACCATCAAAACATTGAGTAGAAAGTTGGATGACTGTTTTCTATCCTGAAACAACAAGAGAATAAAACCATACAATTGAAACTTAGAGCCATACTAAGGTCAAGGAAATACCTTAGGTGGCAGCCTCATAGGACCTCAAAAAATCTACATGGTATCAGAGCCAACAATGTCTTAGACTTGCTGATTTTGGAGCACTTTTGCGGGCAGTTTGGTGAGGTTTTATATCATATTTGTTGGATGTTTTGGACAACAATTTTTCAGTCCAAAAGAATGGGTAAAATTCAGATATGAAGGTACCTCTCATTCAGTGCTAGTTGGATAGCTCAGGGAAGATTTTGGACAACTAGTCGACAATGTTTGTGAACAGTTATGGGCACATTTGTTGGGATGATTTTTGACACTTGTGGGAAACCTCTTTTCACACCTACTGTTGGCATAGGGGCAGACTTAGGGTTCAACACTACAACAACACACCAACAAAACCCTAACTACTGGCCCTTTCGACAACACCTGTGAAGTACATGAAGTCTCACCCGAGGTAGAGGCAGGGATGGTTGCAGGACTCAGGTGTCTGCAACCTTAGCTAGGACACAGATATATGATTATAATACTTGATAGAGCACTTAGCACCATTAGTTCATCATTATTTAACCAATATCTACTTCGCAGAGAAAACAGAGCATCACAACATTCACCCTGATCTAATGTATTTAAGCACTTAGCATAAATAAATGGATCAGATCTAGCAGATTCAAGCACGCAGCACATTCACCTATGTCAGATCTAGCATCCACATTCATCATAAGCACAAATCATAAACATATATATCTATCTATCTATATTAAACACTTAGCAAATAACACATAAATACACCAACACATCGCACAAAGCAGAGAAACACTGCATATACGTGGTTCACCCCCACTCCGGGGATACGTCCACCAACTCTTCTTCTTTATTAGCTTCTTCAATAGGTTACATGCACAGAGCCTCAAAACCCTACTCCGCATAGGACATAAGATTTGTGCAGCTCACTAGATCCTTCTTCCTTGCGTTACAACACAAAGCCCTTCACAGTCTGTTACAACCACTTGCACCTAACTCTGCAAGTCTCTCACAATATGCACAAAGAATTTACAAACCACATTTGCACTTAGCATAACATCACATAGATGCCTCTTTTTCTTCTTTTCCTTACATCGCCTAGACATCTATTTATATATTACAAAATAGGCCTAAGCATGGGTAAAACTATGGGCCGACATTCCCATACCCGTTACATATTCCCAAATCCCAAAAAGGACCCAAAAAGGGGCCGAGATCCTGTGATCTCTGCTTTGTCTTGCGCTCTACCTTCGACAGGCTGTCGAAGTCCCAAAATAGGTCAACTTGACCAAGGATCTCCCAAAACTTGGTCAAGGGCCAACATGCCCCCAACACTCACCTGTGACTCGTCCCGAGTCACTCTGGTTTGACTAGTTCTGCTTCGAATGCCTCGAGCTTGGATCAAGCTGATTTGACTTGTTGCTGTGCTACGACCTCCTGTTCAACGAACTCTTGGATGACTGCATCTTTGATAGGTCTCTATAGACGCTGTTCAACTATAGTGACAACCTTCTCTAGCTGTGCTCCTTGGCCTTCTACCTTTGTAAACAATCGGTAAGCCTTTTCTTGTACAGGTTGGAGTTTCTGAGTTACCTCCATAACTCTGCTCTAGATAGTGTGGATCTGCTGCTGGGCGGTCCGTTTCTCTTGGGATTGCTTCATTCCTTCCACAACTGACAGGGGCTTCAACTGCGCCTGTATCTTTTCGTCTTGATACTTCACCTCTTGGAGCTGCAACTCAAGTGCCTTCTGTTATGGGTTCTCCGTGACTTGTTCATAGGTCTGGGCACTGCAATCAGTGAGTTGCTTACATTCCAGGGTAAGAGCATTTAGCCTTTCAACTGCGCTCCAGGACGTTGATTCTCTTTGGTCTCTTACATCTTGTGGGGTCTCAGGTACAGTGCGTAGCTCCAAATCTTCTATGTGTTGCTGTAGCTGTTGGATGGCTTCTGCGAGCTAGTTCACCTTCTATGTAACTCGGTCTTCTACTTTGATTTCTAAAACTGTCACAGAGAGAAGTGCTCTGTTGACTGCTTATTTTACTTCGAGTTTCTCCTCGAACAATTGTTCCTTTTCTTGCTGTAGCTATGCTTTTTCTTCATCAAACTTCGCTTGGAGAGCAAGCTTTTCCTGTTCTGCAACACTGTGTTGCTCTACGAGTACTCCTTGTACTTGTGTCAAAGCCTGGGTGGCTTGCTCTGTTTCTTCCTGTGCTCATCGAAGGCAAGATTCGACTGTATTGGCTAGGCGGTGGAGTTGGGTTGGCTCATCTCCCAATTCTGGTTCTCCCGACATAGTGGGACTGCACAATTGGATTGTAGGGCCTGCTGTACCCCTCGGAGTTCAGTCTCAATTTGATCATATATCTCCTCTTGCTTTGATTATTGTTTCTTTGCTATTTCCAGTGAAGCATCTTTTAATGTTTAAGCTATTATTAGAGCTCTTTGCATTTCAATAAATAACAATAGCATAAGATAGGATCACTGAGAAATACACAATCACAAGAGACACATCATTTATCTTGGGAAACCCTCATGGGGGAGAAATCCCAACAAAAATTCCTTATTATAGATAGCCAATACAATGCCAAGAGATAACTCAAACAAATATAGAAAGTCCTCTCCCAAGGATGCACCTCTCTCTCTCTCTCTTCTACAACTGCAGGTCTGAAACTTGTCACTCAATGAACAAGTGAGTGTGTGTCTAAGTGAGGCGCTAGCCTCCTTATTTATACAATTCTGGCATGTGTGGAAGTGTCTCTTCACTAGAAGGGCCGACCTCTTCTTCTGGGTGGTTATAACCACCTTTAATATATTCCGGGGCCTCTTTAATATATTCTAGGGCCGACTTCTTATTCTGCCTATTACAATTATACTTTAACCAATCCACAAAAGGGGATTTGGTCTTTTACAATACCCGACATGATCAATCCGCAATAGGGGATTGATCTAATGAATAATTCCACAATTAGAATACACTTTGCAGTTACATTATTTCAACACTCCCCCTTAACAAGAAGAGTATTCTTCAATATCATCAGGCAAGAGAGAGGACTGCATCATCAACAACATCAGGAGGACATCATCATCAATATCATCTTGGAACACTGACTGGCGTATCTATAAATCATCAGAAGTTTTCTCATCAACAACATCATCATTCTCAAAGGAATGCAATCATCATCTGCATCAATATGGATTAGTATAAAACTAATACATCATCATCAAAACACGAGGCTGACTCATCATCATAATACTGGACTGACTTTATGTCACAACTCTCAATATGGAAGCACAATACTCGTCTTTCTTTACGTCACAACAATCAAGCTGGAATCAAGATACTAGAGTGGCTTTACGTCACAACTATCAAGCTGGACGCACGGTACTAGCCTCATCTCATTGTCTTGCTTTATGTCACAGCAATCAAGCTGGAAGAAAGATACTAGATTGGATTTACGTCACAACTATCAAGCTGGAAGCACAATACTAGCCTCATCTTATCGTCTTTCTTTACATGACAACAATCAAGCTGGAAGAAAGATATTAGACTGACTTTACGTCACATCTATCAAGCTGGAATCATAGTACTAGCCTCATCTCATCGTCTTGCTTTATGTCACAACAATCAAGCTGGAAGCAAGATACTAGACTGGCTTTACATCACAACTATCAAGCTGGAAGCACAATACTAGTCAAATCTCATCACAACAACTAGACTTGCTTTACGTCACAGCGGTTAAGTTGGAAGCATAGTACTAGGTATATCTCATCACAATACTACTCCCCCTTTCGAGGAAGGTCCTTTCGGACTATACCAAGATTATCTCTAAATTTCTCAAACTTTACATGAGATAGAGGCTTGGTCAACACATCAACAACCTATTCATCCATGCTAACGTACTTGAGCTTTATGGCTCCTCTCTGCACCATGTCACGGATGTAATGATATCAGATCTCTATGTGCTTCGACTTATCATGGAATACAAGATTCCCTATCATCTTTATGTAGCTCTGGTTGTCACATAGGATCGTGGTTTCTTTCATCTCTAGGTCAAATAGGCCGTTCAAAAAATTTCGAAGCCATATAGCTTCGCAGCTAGCAGAACACGCAACAACGTATTCTGCTTCCGCTGTGTTGAGAGCAATGCTAGATTGCTTCCTACTCTTCCATGAGATCATGGTTGATCCCAAACTGAAACAACATCCTACTCTTCCTGTCAGAAACACTTCCATCCCAATCTGAATCAGTGTACCCTCTCAATGTGAAATCATGATCTCCATCATAACTGAGACCACAATCTAATGTACCTTTAAATTACCTCATCACATGTTTTGCAACCACTAGGTGAACATGTCTGGGTTCTACCAGAAACTGACTCAAAGTGTTCACGACAAAACAAATATTTGGTCTGGTGTTCATCAGGTACATCAACGATCCAATAATTTGTCTATACAACGTGGAATCAATCAATTCTAACGAAGTGTCAACCAACAACTTCATCTTCATTTCCATGGGTGTATTCATGGACTTTCACTCTAACATGTCGAATCTCTTCAGGATTTCGACTGCATACTTCCCTTGGTTAAGGAAGATCTTCTCTGGACTCTGCCATACCTCAAGACCTAAGAAATAATGCATTATACCAAGGTCTTTCATCTCAAATTCTGAGGCTAGCCTCTTCTTACATTTAGTGATGAGATTTTCTTCTCTAGTTAAGAATAAGTCATCCACATACAACAATAATATCACTGGCTCATCGTTCGTAACTTTGAAATAGAGGTTAGAATCTACTTTACTCTTGGTAAAGCCCAAGCTCATCAGGAAACTGTCTATCCGACCATACCAAGCTCTAAGAGCTTGCTTCAATCCGTACAAAGCCTTCTTTAGCTTGCAGACATGATACTTCCTGTCTTCAACTTCAAATCCTTGAGGTTGATCTATATACACTTCTTCTTCGATGAAACCATTTAGTAAAGCTGTCTTTACGTCCATCTGGTGTAACTTCCACTTCATCTTAGCTGCAAGGGCTATGATGGTTCTAATCGAAGTGTATCTGGCTACATGAGTGAATGTCTCTTCATAGTCAATGCCTTCCTTTTGAGAAAAGACACGAGCGACAAATCTTTCTTTATACTTCTCAATACTTCCATCAACAACATGTTTTATTTTGAAAATCCATTTGGAGGATACCACATCCTTACTCTTCGGTCTTGGAACTATTTCCCATACATCGTTCTTTATTATGGATTGGTACTCTTCTGTCATGGAATATGCCCATTCCTTCTTCTGAATGGTTTCTTCAAAGAAAGTAGGCTATTTCTCTAGGAGATCACACATCAAAGCCATATAACTGGAGAATGGCTTAGGTCTCTTCACCTGTCTCGTTGTTCCTTCAGGAACACCATACTTCTCTCTATATTGAATAAGCTCTCTTTCCCAAGCAGGCTTTATTTTATGGGAGATCGTCATCTGAGGAGGTTCTTGAAATTCTACTATGTCATGATCTTCTAGAATTTCCTCATCAGGGGAAGTTACGACTTCCCTCACTAGTTCTGCAGCTCTGGGAACCTCCCTCACTGATTCTGCAATTATGGGGATTATGGGTCCCTCTTCATATACTTCTTCAAGGTGACATCTTCTCGATTTCTTGAGAGCTGCATCTTCATTGAACGTCACATCCCTACTTATCTCAATGTGATGGTCACTTGGTATATAAATCCTGAAGGCCTTGGATACCTCACAATATCCCACAAATATTCCCTTCTTTCCTGAGGGTTCCAACTTGTTTCTCTTCTCTTTCAGAATATGTATAAATACTGGGCAACCAAATATTTTGAGATGGCTTGCCTCTGGTTTCTTTCTGGTGAACATCTCTTATGGGGTCTTGAACCCAAGTGCACTATGGGACAATCGATTTTGCACATATACGACTATCATTGATGCTTCTGCCCATAAGCACATAGGAATATCTTGATCATGGATCATGGTCTTCATAGATTCCATTATGGTTATGTTCTCTCTTTCAACTACATCGTTTTGTTGAGGATTATAGGGAGTAGTGTGTTCCCTCTTGATCCCAACATCTTTGCAGAAGTTCACAAACTCTTTTGAGGTGTATTCTCCTCCATGATCTGACCTGCGTATATTGATCTTTCTTTCATAAGGATTCTCTATCAAGGCTTTGAATTCCTTGAATTCGCTGAATATTTCATCTTTAGATTTCAAAAAATACACCCAGGTCTTACGAGAATAATCATCAATAAATGATACATAGTATACATACCCACTAATAGAGGATGACTGCACTAGGCCACACACATATGAATGAATGAGTTCTAGGACTCCTTCTTCTTTGCCGTCTCTCTTCAAAAAAGGGTTCTTGATGTTCTTTCCTTGTGCAAATCCATTGCACACACCTTCATGGTCAACTTTGAGTTCTGGTAGACCTGTGACATCTTTGCATATGTATGGTAGCGCCTTGTAGTTGATGTGAGCTAATCTTCTATGCCATAGTTCACATGGATTCTCAATGGCGTGGGTCATGGCAGTGTCTGAGTGACCCTTTAGCTTATACAAGCCATTTTCTTCTTTTCCAATGATGATTGCTTCATTTATGGTTTCTCCTTTATCCCACACAATAACTTCTCCATTTATAAAGGCAACTCTGAAGCCTTTATTTTCTAAAGCTGAAATGGAGAGTAGGTTCTTTGTCAAACCTGGTACATAGAGTACGTCCTTCATCTTCATTGAATTTCTTGAATAAAGTTTGTAGTTTGATTCTCCCACTCCCTTGATGGGATATTGGTAATCATCTCCAAGTGTCACTTTCTAAGAAAACTTATTTTCTGAAATAGAAGAGAGAATATCTCTTTGACTTGTCATGTGCGTGGAAGCACCACTATCAATGAGCCAAGTGTCCTCTCCAGGTGTTACCGATCCTGAGAGGGCCGAGATTAAGACACAATCTTTAATCTGTTCTCTTATCATCTTTGCGGGTGGCTCTTCGTCTTCGACTGTATCAACATGGTGCCTCTTATTTTTTCTCTTGTATTCTTCTCGTCTAGCTAGACAAAATTTTGCAATGGTAGCATTGTACAAATGAGTAATCTCTTTCCTTACGTTGTCCTTTCTTCTGGAATCTCCTTGGATGAGATTCTTTATGAGTGAATTTGTTTGGGGGTTGAGACTCTTTATAAGCCTCTTTTTGGAAGTAAGAATTCTTCCTTCCTCCTTTGGTGTGAGTAGTTAGGGCTTGATCATCATCTCTTTCTAGTAACGCTTCTTGGTTAGCTACTCTTGTTTCTTCTTGAATGCATTCTTTCCATAGATCGTTAAATTTTAGTTTCTTTGTTCTGGCACAAATCGTTTGGATGAATGCATCACAAGGTCTTGTGAGACCATTTAGGGCCGTCATTATAAGTTCGCCTTCGTCTATAGTATCTCCGATTGCTTCTAGCTGTTCTTTGAATTGGGATATTCTGGAGAAATATTCTTGGATTGATTCTCCTTTCTACATCCTTGTATTCTTGAGCTGAGTTCTTAGATTCATATTTCGGTTTATGTTATTTCCTTCATATAGTATGCTTAGGGAATCAAACATTTCTTTCGGAGTCTTCTTTGATGACACATAAGGAATCAAGTGATCTTTTATTGAATCTGCGATGATTCTTTTGGCCCTTATCGTGTCCTTTTGATGCTTTGCTTTTTCAGCAACATCGTCGGTTTCCGACACTTATTCTTTGATGAATCTTGCTAGGTCATTCTCTTCAAGAATGAGACCAATTTTATGCTTCCAGGCACAAAAGTTTTCCACACCTTCCATCTTGTCAACAAGCTTAGTGCTTGCAAACATCTTTTACCTGGAGCTAGGAAAATGTCCAAAAATGAAAATGCTCAAAATCAAATTCTGAACTTACAAGGAGGTGCGCTTGGCTGAGGCGAGTAACCTAGTGTGTCCGGATCTGAGAAAATCCAACTTTTACCCCTCCAAACTTGATCTGCGGATTTTTGGATTGGTGCTTCTGGTTTTTTGGTACCTCTGGTACTCTGGTACTTTTGGTACTTTGGTTTTCTGGTACTTCTGGTACTTTGCGAAACTAGGGTTTCACTTTCTGAGAGATCTTGCCACTGAAAAGTTGCACTGAGAATGCCAAAATGATCCTTGAGGGAGGGCGCACTTTTCTAAATGGTTTTAGGGCTGAAACACCTCACCAACAAAAATCCCTAATTTGCATGTACGACAACAATGACGTTTTTCACTTTCTCTTGTGAAAGATGCTCTCTTCATCTTAGCTCTGATACATGTTAATGTTTAAGCTATTATTAGAGTTCTTTTCATTTCAATAAATAACAATAGCATAAGATATGATCACTGAGAAATAAACAATCACAAGAGACACATCATTTATCCTGGGAAAGCCTCACGGGGGAGAAAACCCAACAAAACTTCTTTATTATAGATAACCAATACAATGCCAAGAGATAACTCAAACAAATACAGAAAGTCCTCTCCCAAGGATGCGCCTCTCTCTCTCTCTCTCTCTCTCTCTCTCTCTTCTCCAAATGCAACTTCAAAACTTGTCACTTAATGAACAAGTGAGTGTGTGTCTAAGTGAGGCACTAGCCTCCTTATTTATACAATTCTGGCATGTGTGGAAGTGTCTCTTCACTGGCAGGGCCGACCTCTTCTTCTGGGTGGTTATAACCACCTTTAATATATTCTGGGGCCTCTTTAATATATTATGGGGCTGACGTCTTATTCTTCCTATTACAATTATACTTTAACCAATCCGCAAAAGGGGATTTGGTATTTTACAATAGCCGAGATGATCAATCCATAATAGGGGATTGATCTAATGAATAATTCCACAATTAGAATACACTTTGCAGTTACATTATTTCAACAACATCTTGCAGGGCTGCTATGACGAAGTTGAAGTCATCAGAGGTGAGGTCAGTCTGCATCTTGGTCATGGTAGCCTTCGATTTCTTCCGGGAGGAAGGTTTTAGAGGCAAACCTTTCCTCTTATTCAGGGGATCAACCTCGTCTTCTTGCTTCTGTTCGAATTATTTGTCATCTAACTCTTCACCATCACCTCCTTGCTCTGGTGATATGGAAGAAGTCTTCACGAAGGCACTTTCTAATCCTTGGACCTCTTCGGTCTTCTTTGTCCTGCTAGGTCCGGGTGTCTCTTGCGCAGTTTTAAGGATGTCGATGTCGGATATCTATGAAGGGTCTACTGGAATAAGGAGGTCCGTCGACCATTCCTTAGTGATCTCCTCCAAGTCCTCCTCCACCATCTTGTAGTAGGACTAAAGCTGTTGCTTGTGTTCGTTGGCGCACATTGTGATGTAAATAAAATGCTAATCTGCACTGAACTTCATCAAAGACCTGAACCGGTGTAGAGTGTTTGGAGTCATGCCAGGCTCGAACTGTATGGCCATCTTCAACTGATTGTAGTAGGTATGAAAAATAACATTTGACTGCCACTTTTTATTCATATTGCTTGAATACCAAAGGGTAGCGAACTTCGTGGCCAACGGTTCAAATGGCTCGATGTCCGGGAAGGTCACACCTTACGACATCTCCCAGGCAATAAAATCTATAAGGATCAAGAGCTTGATAGAATGAAATTCATATCCTTGATCCTGTGCTTCTTTGCAGTCGAGTTCCAACTAGTTCACTAGGTACTTCGCCCAGTTCATCTGAAGGCCTTCCGTGCACTTCCCTGCGAGGTCGACTACAAAACTGGTGACTTGGGTAGGTTGGTTCTTTCATACTAACTTCCCTACAATCAACTGAAAGGCGAGGCACACTGCGCCACTATGGATAGAATCTACCTTGTAGCCTCCTATTCCCTTCTAGACATCACCATAAGTGTCCTTGATCTTCTGTGCTAGAGCGCGATCCATGGCTTTTCCGGGGTAAAACTCTTGTGGATCAGGTCCTTGCATACTCAACCCTGTGATCTGATTCATTAATGTCAGATCAACTGTTATATGGCGGTTTAGCTACAAATAGCCTCCATGGTAACAAGAAAGCAACAACTTGACACAAACATTGACTTCCTGGTGTCTACTAAAGTGGGGAATCTTCATGACATTCAGCAAGGTGGACTACATGAGGTTCATAGTCCACGACTGGGGGATTATATTCAAATTCTTCCCCTTAGTTATGGTCAGGCACTTATGTGGGGCGAGCATGTTATATACTTTTCGATCTCTGAGGTTGAAGTCGTTAAACTTCAACGCTGCAATCTTATCTTGGTATGATCGAACTGTGTGTATCCCCTTTGGGAGGTACGCCGTAACCAAGGTGTATTTAAAATATCTGGGCACGCTTTCTCGATTTACTGCGCCTCTCAGAGGTGGTATATAGGCAGGTAATATGGTCATGATCAATTTGACATTCGCTAGACCATCCCTATACTTGGTTTGCTTTTCATTTGATGGCCGAGATGGTCTGGCTCCGCGAGCAGTTGATGGAGAGGCTGGCAGTCCTCTTGTCGATAATGCTTGTACACTTGTAGACATCGACATGAATCTTTCAATCATGAGGTCGATCATAACTTATTCAATAGCTTTCTCTGCAGTGCTCAACTCATCCGACATACACGCTCGGGGTTAACAATCTCGGGTTCAGAGGGTAACTTAGACACAGTAATGGGATAAAGAGAAAGAGCACAATGATCACTGTGGAAAATCAACTTATTCTGCGGGCGCAAACTCTTGGTTGGAAAAAGTGTTCTCGGTGCATGGCGCGATGGGATAAATAGGTAACTCGACAATGGATCTCTCACAATGGGTTAGAAGCCTTCATTAACTCTGTTTTGTCCATTGTGGTGCGGTCCCAATCGTCGTGTTGTTCCAGAGTCTTTACTTAAGACTTAGAAAGTACAATGTCTAGGCATCCGAAAGTGAGTGAAGAGTAAGGAGGGGGAAAGCATCAACCTTCAGGAAAGGAAGCTAAGGATGATTTCCAGGTTGTCGCTGTCGCGCTTCCAACTATTCCTGGATGTTTATATCCCGTTCAATTGCGGCCCATGAATGTTCAAGTTCTACCCGGGTGGCGGCTGTTTTGAGTATAGTATCGAAAAGGTTTAAAGCGATATGTGTTTGGTCCGATAAACTGGGTTCAATATTAGGCTGTCTTACAACGGGAACAATCATAGAGGAACAATAAACTAAAAGTGAGTTCAAAATTTTTGATGTTGTATCAATTTGATCTTATAAAATAAAACTTTGAATTCAATCTTAAGGATAAAATGCAAACCAAAGGCCTTTTTCTGTAACTGAGTTATATTTTAAATAAATGGTGTGTGAAATATGAGAAAAACATTAAGCTGTCTATAAAGCAAGGCTCCTATCAAGGGAGAATCTCACCATGTAAATAGAAGAAGAAAATAAGATAAGAAGGAATCTGACGAAGCATAAAATATGACAATCTAAAAATCTCACGAGTCTTGTACCTGCTAATAGCTGATACAGAGGAAAAACTGTGAACGATATAGATAGCTAAAAATTGATCACCACAGTAAAGGTTTTACTAAATTGCAATGAAACATTCATCAGACATATATAAATGAAATGAAAATGAATATGAAATCACAGAGAAAACAAACTCATAACATAGTCTTGACGGAATCAAGAGTCTCCATATTGCTTTGTATTAATTCTCAGAAGGAGATAGCCTCTATTACAATCGACCAAAAAAGTCTAGCCTTCTTTCTTTCTTCAAAGTGTATATTTATACAAATTTCTATATGCTGGAATCTCAATCGTTCCAGAGGTTTTCGGTTACAACAAAAAAAGATTAAATGTTTCAATTCTTTGTCTCTGTCCTTATTTGGTATCGGAAACCTGCCCCTTCGCATGCTTGGTGCAAGTGATGCAATTCTCCACCAGCTGAGATATCAACTTAGAAGATTCTGCTTGACTATTTGCCTCAAAAGTGTAACAATCCTTCACCAATTGTGGGAACTTTCCTTCCACCTGTTGGTCTTTGGCGCTGATAGAACATAATTGTACACTCAGTTTAATTAGCCATTTATCTATTTGGACTATGTCTGTCTGAGTTATTTGTGATATTTCAGCCAACTCTCTTTCTTCATTTTCCTTGATATTGAGCAGATGCTTGGCTATATTGATCTGGCTTAGTATCTCAGTGCTACTTTCATCATCGAAACCCAACCAACTCCCATTTAGAAAATAGAAAGTTTCTTCACAAGATTTTCTTACCTCTTTAGCTTGTTGTCTGCCTTCAGATATGTTACACTCCCATTCTTTCAACAAGATGTTACCTCGGGTCTACTCTGGGATGGAATACCTGGAACTACTATCTGTTTCCCTTTTTGTCGTGGCTATAATAACCTCTTGGAAAGAAACCCGAGCCACCCCAACTTCTTTTTCTCTGAGAGAGAGGTTTTCCAGTACTCGATCAATGAGTTGGCAGTGGTTTTGAATCGTTTCCACCTTAGCAAGTAGACCTTGTTGAGCTGTTGACACTCTTTTTCTGATTTCTATAGCTTGGGATTGCAATATCCCGATATCGATTACCTGGCTTTTGGTGAAGTCTAATTTGGCCTGTAGCTGACCTATCAATTCTCCTTGCTGGCCTATCTATATTTGACTGGTCTGAGCCATCAACTGTGTCTGTTCAAGATCATCTTTGAGCCGCTCGATTTCCTTTTGATCAACTACTCTAGCTTGCTCTATACCTGTATTCGCTTGATCTTTGGCAACTTCCTCTGTTGTAGCTAGTTTAGCCTCTAATGTTTTGATCAAATGATTTTTTCGCTTCAGCTGATCCTTTAGGGTCCCAACTGAATATTGGTTGGCTGTAGAGAAAGCCCCTAATGTCCCTGCTATTTGAGTTGCAAATTCCTCTTTTTTCATAGCTCTCCCAACAGTTAAAATTTTAAATTTGTTGGATACCGTGCTTGCCTCTTGATAAAGTTCTTGTTTCACGACAGCCTTTCTCTTCTTATCGAAGAAGAATTCATTCAAAGGTATCTCTTCCATAGTTATGGGCATTAATTCTTTGCCAAAAATCCAACCTGTGTCTCGGATCCCCTTTGTGGACTGTAGGGGGGTAACATAAAAGATGGGATTGCCGATCTACTTAGATGATTTCCCCGGAGTAACAACCAAGGTTGGTTCGCTTGGAGGGTTGGGAGTCTCAACTTCCTGTTTTGGGCTCCCAGTTTGCTCTTTCTTTTCCTGGTGTTCTTCTTGGTTGGGTGGTGAATCTTTGGAGCCCTCAGATTCCATTTACTGCACCTCTACGATCGTTGGGTTCTCGCCCTATAATACTCGGGGAAGGCAGCTTCGCCGGTGTTCTTGGAATTTAAAAACATCGTCTCTCTCTTCGGGCAACAAGGCTTCTATCCGACCCAAAACTTTGGCATAAGATCTCGCACCTCAGAAAATATCATCATGAGGCGAATTCTCGTGTTCAAATATTTTAAGGCCACAACTAGCCATGTGATTACTCACGACCCTGTGTGGGTCATGTTTCTTGAATTCAACGTGGACCAATTTAATATCTTCTAAGGCTACTGCCTTGGCCTTTGCATGCTCGAAATCCAATAAAGAATATGTATTCAAATGAATGGGGAAAGGTGGCCATACCTTCTTCGAAAATCCTTTAAGCTCTTTGCTTATGCCACCAATCACGGTTTGCCTAGCGATTTCATGACAAGCCATCCTATTGGGTATAAATAATGGTAGAGCATGCAGAGGAACAGAGGTGCCGAAAACCCTGATGTATGAAAATTCTGCCTCCACGTACCAGTCAGCCACGCTGTTCAAATTGGTTGCGATGCTATCTGAGATCCTGGGCGGTGGATTACCGAAGATGGTGACATGCATCGGTACCATTACCCAATTGAAAGTTTCGTATATGAAATCTGCGGCCTTATCTTCCCAAAGCTTTGAATGGTAGACATGGATAGGCTCAAAATAAGATGGATCCCAACTCCATCTCATTAAGGGAAAAGGCGTCATGAAACACACGACGTCCATGATGTACGCGGACATAAAAAATGAAGCTACCTTCCCACTCGCCCTTTGCATCCGATATTCTGTAATCCGACTGGTTAGACTATCTGACAACAATTTGGCCCAGTCGAAGGAACAACCTTCCGCGACTGTATGCATCAGAGGCACCCACAAGAGGAAAAAATGTGTGGTGTCCTCCCTCCCATACAATCTACAGGTCATCATTTCTATGTATTTGAACTGCAATTCCAAGGAAGATATGGAATAAACTCCGTTACTATCTGCCCTGAACTTCGCGGGGTGTGAGACCCAATCCTTGATCAAACAGATAATCTTTTTTCATATTGCTTGCATTCCTTCTATTTAAAATCCTCTAGAAACTCAACATTGTATGCGAAGTTCGGTGTGGATGACAATTTGTACATCACCTGTAAGTGTTCTGGTCTAAAGGTCCCAATAGTGACCTTCTGCTCGCTGATGATGGTTCTGGTCGGGATATCTACATGATCTAGCACCCATCGGATCATATCATAGGAAGGAAGAAGACGTGGCCTGGCCGCTATTTTATGCATCTCTACTTGGACGATGATCTTGTATTTGGTGGCCAAGTCGTCCTTCTCATTATCACTGGAATCATCTAAACAATTTACCAATTCAGACTGCAGAACCTCAGAGGTGTATGACCAGTTTCAGACAAAATCAACACTTCATGGTGAAGTATCAGAAACATTATCTGATCCTTTCCTGTAACTCTCAACACTTGCCTTGGACACTTTTCGTGGGGCCATGACAGAGGATTGTGACTTAGCTCTCCTGTAGTAAAAATGTGTATATATACAGAAATCAACTTGCTGAGAAAAGCTTCTCTGCGCAAAATAGAAATGAGCTTTGTGACATGAAAGAAAGAGATCTATATCTTCGACCATTTAAAACCTCGAGGTTTTTATGAACAGAACGGTCAAATCATTTTTAGAGACAAATTTAGCAATAAAAACCATATCCTTACTTGTCGCTTCGCCTCATTTCCAATTAATGCCATAAATTTCGACAGTTCGTGACACAAGTTGGCGCAAGGAACATTTAAATTTACCTCGTAGACTGTGCATATTAATATTTGTATTAAACACTGATTAAGATATCTTAGCTTCTTTAATTAGGTTTTCTTAAACTTTAATCAATCTTTTGGTGTTCGTCGTATCGAGATTTTTCATTCTAACCTTTCGAGCCCCTAAAACCCGAGATCACGATGACGCGATCTAGTTAAGCGAAAACATAATCTGGATTAAGAATTTGATTAATCATGTTTAGTTAATATCGCGACTTCGCGACTCAGGGCTTCGAAGGTATAGTTCCCGGGAGGAGCGTATGCCGAGTCGTGAAATTCCGAGATCGCGATGATGTGATCTAGTTAAGCCAGAAGGTAAACTGGATTAAGTGTTTAATTAATTTATATTTAAGTAATATCATGACTTCACGACTCGGGGTTTTGAAGGTATAGTTTTTGGGAGAAGCATATGTCGAGTCGCGAAATCCTGATAGAGTTTAACTATGGTTAAAAACTATTCACCCCTGACACTAACCCGAGTAACTTGCGCGAATGTCTCGCGATTTCACCTATCGGAGTTATGATGGTAAGACTTTAGGGGAGGGAGAACGCCAAGATGCAAAATAACAACAATGCTTATCTAAGGTTTAAGGAACTTTACTCTCAATGCTAACCTGGGTAAGATTTCAAGGTTATTTCACGACTTCGCGCATCGGGGCTTAGAAATAGTGTGACTTGTAACTCCTGAAACGCGATATCCCGAGATAAAGAAAAGTGAAAAAGCTCGTTCATGGTTAAAAGGAAATGGTATTAGGAGTACAATGACCATCGCCACTTTTCATATCGAGACTACTGAGATTTTCAATGGGTAAAGGTCACGAAGTAAAAGACAACTTAAATGGCCAACCTTTGATTGTAAGAATTACACTTAAACTAGTCGAAAAAGGCGGCTCCAACATAGGCTCCAACTAGGGATCCCGTCTCCCTGCGAAATGGGAAGAACAGTAGACCGCGTGCCTATATTGGGTAAATGGAGTCATTGGTTTCACTTCTTTGAAACGCGCTTAAGGAAAGGGGATACAGAGGGAAGAAGAGATTTTGTCTTTTACTTCTGAAAAGATTTTCAACACTCAAATACGTTTCACACTCAGCTGCAGTCCCTTTCACGACTTTCTCTTTCTCTTTACTGAATTTAGGTCTGCATTAAGACAATCAAAATAGTCCTATGAAATCCAACAGATCTTGTGGCTTTTGGTTTGCATCAAACGAAGTTTATTACATGTTTTTAATTGGGGAGCCCTGTCTGAACTTAGGATGTAGATCCGGTTTCGAGAAAATTGATTACTAGAGTAGAGTGAGATTCATGTATAACAACCTTACAGATATATCAGATATTGCTTCACTGCCAGTGAGCCTGTTCAATACCCCGGTGAAGTTATCTGGCCCTTTTTGCTGAATTTCCTTTCACCACTTCGAAATATATTTATGCATTTAAATGCTAAGATGAAGACAATCATTTCTGAATTTGCTTTCATCGTCTCTTCGGACTATATGGACAATTAAATATGACTTTCCTTTCACCATATGTCTTATAATTTACTTTTTAGAACATGAAGTGGGGGAAATTAGTTTGTATGAGGGGTGATATCTGTGTAACATTTTGCAATGGAGGTCTATCAACTTACTTTGATTACTCGGTACCAACCTTCCCTTAACTTTCACAACACCTTAGCCCACAGGGAACAAGGGGAAAAATTATTTCTTGGGGTCTTCCTTCGAGCAAACCTAAATCTTTCGAAACTTTTGAAAAACCTAGAATAGTCAGGATCAACCTATGCATAACTTTGTTTAGTAAGAGACTGAGGAGTTGTGAAGACCAACTTACTTTTCAAAATATGCTTTACAACTTTCAAAGTTAAAACGTAATCTCTTCTCCCTATGTATATAAACCCGGAAAGATGCTTGGCTTTTTAAGAAGGTAAATCTGAAGGCCGAAAGAAAGGTGACAGACATAGATCTGTACACTGAGAAACAAGGGTCAAAAATTAAAACAGTCTCTTGAAAACCTTTTCCCAAAGATGCTTTACTTTTTCTGCTTTTTTTAACTACCTCCTATCTTTATTTTAAGTTAAATTCTTAGGACCCAGAGAAAGTAGTTGTTCTTTTTAATAACAGTCAAGCGAAAACATTATATTTATGGGACCGTTACGGTGCTTTGGAGACCTTTTTTTTTTTTTTTTTTAAATA
>ML787086.1:282789-298616 GCA_009831015.1 Picea engelmannii
CGTACCTTTGCCTTACCATTTTAAAATAACCGAAAACCTTTTCTATCACATGTTTTCGATGAATTTAGTCTCCGATATATGACTTTCTGTTTTCTCCTTTCGCTCGTTTAGTTCGCAAGCCAAAATCCTGTAAACACGAAGAGTTCCTTTTAAAAGAGATGAATGTATTGAAAATTGCGTATCTCTACTTCTACAAAATTACTGACCTAATTAATTAAAGGTGAAAATAAACTTACCCCAAATAAATCATGAAATAGAAAGAAAATACAAACTGGTATATACAATGGAAATCTTTTGGGGAATAATTATTTCAAGTAGTGTTTTAAATAACACCTGTTAACAGGGGCGTTGAAGATTTTACCGTCCAGATTTTCTAATAGGAATGAATTTTTTCCTTCGGGGGCTGCGAATTTGAATGGTCCATACCATATCGAATTTATCGTGTTTCACTGAATCTTCCTTTCTAACATCCCATTTCAAGACTAAATCTCCATGGAGAAACTCTCTATCTTTTGTCTTACGGTCGAATAACGTTTTCATGTTGTCTTGGTATTTTTGCAACCTTTCGTCCACTTCGACCCTGTGCTGTTGTACTTCGATTAGCTAGTTTATCCTTCTTGTGACGTGATTTGGTTCTTCTTTCTCATCTTTCCACAGTTTCATTACGGGAAGCACTAGGTTTATGGGTAATACCACGTCAGTCCCATACACCATTTGGAAAGGAGAGGTGCCGATGGATTTTTTCGTGCCTATCCGATTCACCCATAATGCGTATTTTAAATGCACATGCCAAGATATTTTGTTCTCATTCAACACTTTCTTAATTATATTGATCAGACTCTTGTTCGAAGACTTGGCCAATCCATTTCCTTGGGGATAATATGCCGTGGAATGGCCGAGCACGATATTGTATTTTTGGCAAAAACCGATCATAGCCATATATTTAAAATCCTGGGTGTTATCTGTGACTATATTTCGGGGGAAACCGAATCTAGATAAAATGTTTTCTTCTAGGAAATCTATTACCACCGAATCTGTTTCCCTTCTGGTTGGAATAGCCTCCACCCATTTAGTGAAGTAATCTGTGGTAGTTATGATCCATTTGTGTTGAGTGCTGTAATGGGGGTTAATTTCGCTTATAAAATCCAGTCCCCACTGCTGAAAAGGAGCCTCTGTTTTGACCGGGACTAACGGTAACGTTGGGAGTTTATGCTTTCCCGCGAACAATTGGCAAGGGTTGCAAGCCCTGACTTTGGCATTGACGTCCGAGAAAAGTTTAGGCCAATAATACCCTGCCCTCAGGATTTTATAAGCTGTCGCTCTCCAAACGTGATGTCCCCCACACACTCCTTCGTGGAATTCGCTTATGACCTTCTTTGTTTTAGATTCAACCAAACAAACCAACAGGAAGCCAAGTGGGTCCTTCCAATACAATTGACTCTCGGATATACAGTATTTGACCGCATGCATTTTTAGCGTTCTGGCTTAGGATGGGAATAAATCACTCATGCATTTCAAAGTCAGTAGGTAGGATACTATGTTTTTGTACCAATCAGAGGATGTAAACTTTTCTTCGATTGTAATTTAACTTGTTTGCTCATAGAGCTCGTTCATATCCTTACCTTCTTCACATACCTGTAGGCTATTTATACTGAGGGCTCTGAAATTTGATTCAGCTAAGAGTTTATCCAAACCTTGACCCTTTACTAGTTTCGTCGGCTTTATATCTAGATCAAATTATTGAATTTTAGTGAGCCACCATCCCCTTTTTCCATCACTGTCAGGCTGAACTAAAATGTCTTTTACAGAGCTAGTAGGTAGATACACGATTATCTTGGAATGCAATACATAAGTTCTGAAAGCCTTTACTGCCTTCACCATAACATATGCTTGTTTTTCCATTATATCGTATTTGAGTTTCGTGTCTCTGAGACTTTTTCTAAAAAAATCTATCGGTTGTTCGAAACCTTCTTCATTTTTCTGGAGGAGCACCGCAACAATTGTATGCTCGAAGGCGAATGAGAAAATGAGAAAATCCTTTAGATAGTCAGGGCTTGCCAGTACAGGTGCCTCTCTTATAACCTTCTTGATACGTGCAAACGATTCTTTGGCCTTTGCTGTCCATTTCACTTCACTGTTTTTCTTTAACATACCTGTGATCAATTTCACAATTTCAACAAAGTTTGGGATAAACCTCCTCAAAAATTTTATCTTTCCTAAGAATGACTGAATTTCCTTTACATTTCTAGGAATATTTATTGTGTCTATAGCTTGAACCCTGCTAGGATCAATTTTAATTCCGTCTCAGAACACAATATGGCCCAGGAGTTTACCTTCTCGCATGGCAAAGTGAGACTTTTTGGGGTTTAAAGACAGACCAAACCTGCGGCATTTTTCGAAAGTCTGTTTGTGATGTATTAAATGATCTTCGTCAGACTTAGAAAAAACGGTTAGATCATCGAGATAGATAACCACAAACTTGTCTCTTTTACCGACGAAAGCGATATCCATAGCACGTTGGAAGGTGGCACCTTCATTCATTAGACTCAAAGGCATTTTATCATACATGAATGTACCCCAGGGTGTAGTGAAGACTGTTTTTTTCTTTATCTTGTTCATTTACGACAATTTGATTGTACCCAGAGAAACCGTCGATCATCGACATCCTATTTTCCCCAACTACCTTTTCTAAAACGTGATCCATTTTAGGTAGAGGGTAGTTGTCTTTGAGGGAAGATTTATTTAGATTTCTGAAATCAACACACAGTTTAATCTCCCCACTCTTTTTTCTAACCGGGACCAGGTTTTCTACCCAATTGGAGTATCTCAGTGGTACTATTATTTTCACGTCTAAAAGATTTTTAACTTCCCTTTCGACTACAGGTAGTAAGATAGGGTTGATTTGTCTAAGTTTTTGTCTAAAGGGTTTGACACCAGGCTTCAGAGGTATCTTGTGTTCGATCATAGTAGTGTCATAGGTTCTAAGCTCTTCGTAAGACCAAGCGAAAACGTCTTTATATCATGCGAGCAAATCTTTATACTTGTTTTTTTACCTCAGGAGGAAGGTACTTTGATATTTTCACCATCCTAGGCTCCTCTTTTGTCCCTACATCGCAATCTTCAACCTCTTCTGGTTGGGGTTGCAGAGTGGATTTTAAGGGCATGTCATTCTGATCGAAAAGTCTCTCCGGCGGGATTAGTCCCTTTGGAATATGATTATTTTTTAAAACCAACATGCGATGGTTAGCAATTTTTTCTCGGAACTCCTGAGGGTCCTCTTGTTCTTGCATGATCCATGTGTGATCATTTTGATTCTCTTGATCAATGTGAGTTTCAGAGAAGTCGCGCACTACTTCGAGGAACTTCCTGATCTGTTGGTCATCCTAAAAAACCTGCCAGTGTTGTATGTTGTTCGGGATGGATGATCTGTGCCTTACCTCTATGTGGTATTTTAATTTAAAAGTTGTAGGGGGAGCGAACGTCGAGGTTGCATTGGCTAATGAATCAGCCTGCAAATTTTCGGCGTGTGGGATGAAGTGGATATTTACAGATGATAATAGATTTTCCATTAGATCCCAGGCACAATTTCTGTACGATCTCAATCTCGGGTGCTTGGCTTGGTATTGTCAATTCATCTGTTTGACTATCAACTCTGCATCTCCATATACTTCCAGGTTCTTTATGTTCAACTTCCTGGAAGCTTCCAATCCTAATACTAAGGCTTCATACTCACATACATTGTTGGTGTAGTCTATATCCCATTGAATCCTGTAAGAGAAAGGGACAACAAATTTATTTTTAGGTGCCACAAAAGTACCCCTGCACCTACTCCTTCACATGACAGGGCACCTTCAAAAAACATTTTCCAGATCCCAATGTTATGCATATTTTCAGATTCTTTCTCATCTATGTAATTTTCTTCTGTGCGACTATCTATACCATCATCAAAAGACAAAATACAATTTCCTAGATCTTGATAAGCAATGTAAATAGGAAAATTGTTAGGATTCTGAGGATCACTCACTATATAGGCTAACCTCGTTTCCCTGTATAACCGAGTAAGTTGCCCACCAAATACAAGAATTGTGGCGTAAGTCATGTCCAGTTGGAGGGACCCCCCAAGTTTGGCTCCCCACGACCTTGATAGCAGTAAGCTATACTTTGGGGGGATATCAACAATAACTACATCCATCAGGATGCTTTTGACTAGGACCTGTGCAAGGGTGACTAATAAATCTTTTATCATACCCATGCACTTAACTCTTCTCGAATCGAAAGAGTAGAGATCTCCGTAAGTCCTAGTGATCTCGAGGCCTAGTCTATCCATAATAGTTTTAGGCATCACATTATGTGAAGCTCCAAAATCTAGCATGCAGTTATGCAACAGTCGATCATGCATATTTAGGGTGATATAGAAAGGAGCGACGGTGTCTCTGACACCCTCGAAATGTGGACCAAAAGTGATATTGGGCTTATCATCTTCCAAATTTATCACGTCATATTGACTTTCTTGATCTGAACAACCTATAACTTTGGTTATCTGCTTTCGATATGCATGATTCTTTGCTAATTCAACTAGAGGGATCAGTATTTTGATCCTATTTATCTCATTTTCAAAACTAAAACCGCCACTACCTTTGTCTGTTTCTCTAGTTGAAACCTCAGACTCTTTCTTCTCCAACTTATTTGTCTGAGCTGATTTATTACTCGTGAGTTTATTTACCGGTGTGTGTGTCTCAACTATCTTGATTTCCCTTGTTTGGGTCTCAACCTCCTTTGTTTTAGGATCCAACAAGTCTGCCCCTTTTATTTTTTTATTAGATGTTTTGGTCTCTTTCGGGGTGGGCACGTATACTTCACCTCTAGGGAGAATTTTCTTGGGTTGAGGAATCAACACATGTTTGTTTTTAGACCTCAGGTTATACCTAGGTTGGATCTCAACCATTACAGAATCAGTCGTTTCTTGACATACAACGAAATCAGTGTTGTTTATATCATCATCTTCATTTGATGGTTGCGGTGTGTTTAAAGACTTCACATAATCTTATTTAGTTACATAAGGCTGAGTTCAATCGTCACCCAAATTTGTCACATCTTCTTCCAGACCCTCGAAATATTCCAGGTCATTTCCTCCTACAAAATTTTCATTTTTTAAAGGGGCTTGAATTTTTTGGTCTTCATTTTTAATCTGCCTTTGTTGATTTTGAGGGTTGGGGTTTCTTATGAATTCTGTTTTAATGAAAGGATCAGCCTTGGATTGATCTAGCTCCATTCTGGAAATCTTATTTGACAACTCCTTAATTATCCTAGCCATATAATCCATTTTGTCGTTTGTGGATCTATTAGACCCTGAGGGTCCCGCTTGTTCCCTAAAACGTCTGGTTTCCCGTTTCTACCTTAGATTTCAACTTGCAAGAGGCCATCATGTTAGATTCGATTTCCACAGCATCATCCTGCATTCGGGTTAAGGTAGCCCCTCGCCTTTCTCTTAAGATAAGGACAAAATCAGGTTCGAAAGCTCCCGCGAAGGTTACTTTGGCTGCAGGTTGGGATGGTTTAACTTCGACTGGGATCTTATTATACAACTTGTTAAATCTTTGAATAAATTCCATAACTGTTTCCAAATTCTTTTTCTTTAAATATCCAAACTCTGTCAAATAATACAAGTGGTCTTTCCTTTCGCCCCATTGTTTAAGGAAGGAGTCTTCTAAGGCATCATAGGATAATATCGATCCTGCGGGTAGGCTTTGAAACCAGATTTGTACCTATCCTTCGAAAGCTTGAACAAACAACCTTGAATACACGTCTTTGTGCTCGAGACCTAGGATATCCGCGAACTGATCAAAGAAATTTATATGTTCGGCTGCGGTCAAGTCTCCTTCCCCTGTAAAATTTGGTAAGTTTTTTATATAATTTTCAGGAAGGTCATGAAGAGGGACGGGTAGGACCAAAGGTGCATATCTCGCAACCACTTTAGCGAAAACTCTGGGAGGCGGGGGAGGCCCTTTGCCTCCCATTCCTCCTCCTGGAGCCCCTCCACCTTCTAAAACCCCTCATCCTCCTCCTCCGGCGGCTGCCATCGGTACTACTAGATAGGGAAACGATGTATTATATAGAGAGTTCTGGAACACTAAAAGTGAATCTTTAGATTCTTCGTGAGACGAGAAAAACAAAGACGGGTGATAATGGATGTGAGGACTTGGCTCTTCAGATTTGCAAGAAATGTAATCAGGGGAACCCACAAGCGTGGAATCTAAGTGTATGGTATACTCTTCGAGACTCGGCGAGGTCGTGGAATCTAAATGAAGAGTCAGCGGGATATCGACCACTAATAAATTCACTGCGAGGTTTTTACCTTTGTGTACGACAGAGGTTGTTAGATGGATTTCACTTTTAACCCCAGAGCTAGCTAAAATTGGATTGATGGTTTCGGGAGGGGAACTGTGCGAAGTTGAAGGTTCAAAATAACTCTTGGTCTTGGGTTGTGGGTACTTAAGCTGGTAGTCTACAGTAGTTGGCTTAAGGTAACCTCTAGTTTTCAGTATTTTTTCTGGATCGGAAACAGGCGTGGTCTTTTTTCTCTCTCAGTTTTGTCTGGTATTCCTTCGACTGGATGCCAGCTTATTTAAACGTGGAGTCGCAAAGTGAAAGATAAGAAAATCCTTTAGAGGGTGTTCACTCTTTGTTCACTATCAAAGGGTGAAACTTGCGAGAATGTCGTTCTTCCCAGGGAAAAGGTTTCATAACTTCATCCCCGACAACGACGCCAGAAAGATGTTGTTCGAGAGTCTGTACTTAAGGCTTAGAAAGTATAGTGTCTAGGCATCCGAAAGTGAGTGAAGAGTAAGGAGGGGGAAAGCATCAACCTTCAGGAAAGGAAGCTAAGGCTGATTTCCAGGTTTTCTCTATCGCGCTTCCAACTATTCTTGTATGCTTATATCCTATTCAATTGCGGCCCATGAACGTTCAAGTTCTACCCGGGTGGTAGCTGTTTTGAGTATAGTATCGAAAAGGTTTAAAGTGATATGTGTTTGGTATGATAAACCGGGTTCAATATTAGGTTGTCTTACAACATGATACAAACATCTAGGAACAGTTGGAAGCGCGACAACAACAACCTGGAAATCAACCTTAGCTTCCTTTCCCGAAGGTTGATGCTTTCCCCCTCCTTACCCTTCACTCACTTTCGGATGCCTAGACACTGTACTTTCTAAGCCTTAAGTACAGACTCTGGAACAACATGTTGGATGGTGAGATGTCTGACCATAAATTCCTTTCTACCTGTTCAGAGTGTTGGTCTAACGGTTATAATTTCCCCAACGGCTATATTGCTTCGCCATGGCGAAATGTCATGTGTCGTTGTTTTGATATCTCGACGAAGCTCCAATTTTGCAAATTTTCCTTCTGTGAGGTTCCCTCTGGAACCTTCTGCAACTTGTCGATCTTAGATCTCTTCTTACTTAGATTTCTAGCCTTCTTCCTAGTGAGCTTCGTCTCGGTATGCCTTTTTCCATTCTGATTCTTATCTTCTTTTGGCATAGTTATTTCACATTGTTGATATTCTTTCCTAAGATTCAAGGGTAATCCTTCTTCTTTATCTGGAATAGGTACTTCAATCTTCTATGGGTCTTCTAGTGTTCTTGCAACTTCTACATCCGGGTCTGTGGTGTTAAATAGCTTCGATCTGTTATTCTGTTCTTCAATCAATTGTGCAATCCTTCTAGTCATGAATTATTTTAACTCTTTCTTCTGCTATTCTTAAACTTCATTTTCTTCTTTCCTTGTGGTCTGATCTCTTTCAATCCAAGGTTTTCCTAGTAGCATGGTAAATGGGGCACTGTTATCATTAAATTTAATAATCTCAAAATATTCCTCTATCGAAGTTCCATTGGCATTCATAGGTATACGAGTGAGCTTTCCACATAGGTTTATCAGCTTTCCTTTGAATAGTCCTATTCATCTTAATGAAGGAATCATAACAGACCTCCCTATAGCTTCCCAAGTTCTCTCTGTCATGATATTCGCCATGTTTCCTCATCTACAACACAATCAATGTCGAAGTCTCCTATTCTTGCTTCAAGGCATTCATTTTCTTTGAAGATCTCTGATAATATGACACGTCGGTGGTCATTCAAGGTTTCTTTCATTTGTAGCAATACTTTCTCTGATTCTTTATGGGATTCTGTCATAATATTAGTTTTTGTATCTGCCTTAGGGTTTTCTTGGTTCATATTCATTCTTTCAACCTTAGCAATCATTCTAGGGAAATCCAATACTTCATGGTTCATAGCTTTACAACAAAGACAACTAGGTATTATCCCAGGGCATTCCTTAGCAAGATGTCCCGGTCTTCTGCAATTGTAATAGAGGGTTAATCCTCTCTTTATTTTAAATGATTCTCAACCTTTCCTGTACTGCGCGCTAGGACCATGGTAGCTAACCTGCAAACATTTCTTTCTAGGATCGCATACACTTATTAGTCCAAACATTCTTTCTATGCATAGGTATAACATATTTTTCACTATTCGTATCAGATCTACTCATATCAAATCTTCTTTCATCTATTAATACCCTAGTTTCCAAGCTAGGATAGAATCTATCAAACATACCTAGATCCATACTGTTGAAACAAAAATCTCCACTTATCTTACTTCTACAGAGCACAAAGCTTTTAGATCTTGAACTTTTCAATATTCTTACCTTTATCAGAGCACAAAGCTTTCATATCTTACCTCTTTTCTTCAGATCAGACTTATTTTCCTTAGCACAGAGCTTGTCAAACTAAGTAGAGTATTGTGCACTAGAGAAAAAGATCTACGCACAGAGCTTTCACAATTTCAGGTCGGATCTTTACACAAAGCTTCTTCTTCCTTAGTTCCTAACAATCAAAGCTTTAGGTCCCAACAATAGAACCATTTGTTGGCACAGGGGTATACCCAGGGTTCAATGCTACAACAACACACCAACAAAACCCTAACTACTGGCCCTTTCGGCAACACTTACGAAGCAGATGAAGTCTCACCCGAGGTAGAGGCAGGGGTGGTTGCAGGAATCAGGTGTCTGCAACCTTAGCTGGGACACATATATGTGATTATAATACTTGATAGAGCACCGAACATCGTTAGTTCATCATTATTTAACCAATATATACTCCGCAAAGAAAATAGAGAATCACAACATTCACCCTGATCTAATGTATTTAAGCACTTAGCATAAATAAATGGATAAGATCTAGCAGATTCAAGCACTAAGCACATTCACCTATGTCAGATCTAGTATCCAAATTCATCATAAGCACAAAGCATAAACATATCTATATATCTATCTATATCAAGCACTTAGAAAATAACACATAAATACACCAACACATCACACAAAGTAGAGCAAAACAACATATACGTGGTTCACCCCCACCCTAGGGCTATGTCCACCAACTCTTTTTCTTTATTAGCTTTTTCAATAGGTTACATGCACAGAGCCTCAAAACCCTACTCCACATAGGACAAAAGATCTACGCAGCTCACTAGATCCTTCTTCCTTGCATTACATCACAAAGCCCTTCACATTTTGTTACAACCACTTGCACCTAGCTTTGCAAGTCTCTCACAGTATGAAAAAATCATTTACAAAACACACTTGCACTTAGTATAACATCACATAGATGCCTCTTCTTCTTCTTCTTTTCCTTACATCACCTATACATCTATTTATATATTACAAAATAGGCCTAAGCATGGGTAAACCCATGGGCCAACATTCCCATACCCGTTACATATTCCCAAATCCCAAAAAGGATCCAAAAAGGGGCCAAGATCCCGCGATCTCTGCTTCGTCTTGCGCTCCGCCTTCGATAGGCTATCGAAGTCCCAAAATAGGTCAACTTGACCAAGGATCTCCCAAAACTTGGTCAAGGGCCAACACCTGCGTGGACATGAGTGAGGTTTTAGAGTTTGACCTCTTTTCACACCTACTTATTAGGAGTGAGGTCGAGGTTTCACTTGCCTCTTTTCACACCTCTGTTGACAGGAGTGAGGCAACGTTCCTTTGCATTGGGAGCATTAGAGTGAACACAGTGTGACAGACATGTCAGTTTCTCAGATGTGTGTGGAGGACATGCTAGCTGAGGCTATCAATTGGTCTCCTTTGAAGGCGAGGATGGTCTTTGTCTTAGAGGACCTTGAGCTATGGGACATAGTCGAGGTAACTGTTCCTCCCATTCCTATCACTGCACCCGTCTTGGTGGAAAAGTTCAAGAGGAGGAACAACAAGGAAAAGTGGATCATTTGTGATGCTGTGAGAGAACACATTATTCCCCACTTGACTCGGAAGACTTGTGCATACGATATGTGGGCATCTCTATGCAAGTTGTACAAGATCTCTAATGAGAACTGAAATTTGGTTCTTCATGATCGACTGAGGAGAATTCACATGCTCGAGGATGAGTCAATTACTTCATTCCTTGGTAGGTACACCCAGATTAGAGACGATCTTGGAGCCGTCGGAGAGGTGGTGAACCCTAAATATTTGGTGAGGATATCTATGAATAGCTTTTCCAAGCCTTGGGGTCCATTCATACGTGGCATTGTTACCAGGGAGGTCATGCCTACATGGGAGAGGATGTAATATGACTTCGTCCAGGAGGAGATTAGGCTTGCAACCGAGGCTTCTGGACAACAACAACAACAATTAGTTCCGGGTGTTTAGGACCTTGCTATTTGGACACAGGGCAAGAAGAAGACCGACCGTGGAGGTCGACAGGGTCCCAAGTTTGGGGCCCCACCACATGGAGGAGAGACCAATAACAGTAGGGGCATAAGAGAGACATGAGCACAATGAGATGCTTTTCTTGTGGAGAGATGGGTCACTATGCAGGACAGTGTCCCAAGAAGAAGAAGAAGCAACATGATGTGTCAGCAACAATAGAGGAGATAGAGTTCAGTGATCAGTTTGCGAGAGAGTGTGCATTTGTGACTACCTTGTCTTCTATTACACCATCCAACACTATATGGGGAGATAGAGTTGATGAGGACCGACTGACTCACATCCGTGATTCAGAGGGAGATGAGACTCAGTGTCCCTGGACATATTCAGAGTGGGTGACTGGTCCACCCAATATAGCTATAGTTTCAGAGCATCCGAGCAGACAAAGAGTTGGTGCTACAACTTCAGAGCATCAGAGGTTGATGAGGAGGTGCAAAAAGGCACCATGGAGGCTTGAGACTCACATAGCTTTTGAGACAAGGAGATCAGGTTCTGGATCCACTTCAAGTGGAAGTTACTTGGCGAGAGGCCAAGTTGATTACTCTTGGTGAGATACCAAGAGGGGGAGACTCTTGGTGAGATGCCAAGAGTAGGTGGAAATCCTTAGTGGGAGACCAAGGTGGAGATCTTCGGTGTGATGCCGAGATATAGGTGATCTTGGATAGATGGAGAGTCAATTCCATTTATGGATCACGCAAATTGAGAAGATCTATGACAGAGTCCACTTTCAGTGATCAGGGTACAACCATACTCACCGAGTATATGTCATGAGGCAACCATGTCCTCTGCAGGGATAAGATTGGTTGTGACAAGCACCTTCCTTGGTAAGAGGGAGTGTTGGGATTTGGGTACCTTGGAAATTGGTCCCCATGTGCTTATGAGTCTCTAAGCACAAAGGGGGAAGACTATTACCCTTGTACTTTAATTTATGATTCTAATTTCACTTTGACTTAGGAGATTTAAGTCAAAAGTGAAATATGTCACTTAAGCATTAAAGTGACAATTAATTCACAATGTGGGTGAATTAATTGGGTTTCGTTAGTGAGATTTTTGGATTAGATCTCACCCATTGATTAGACTTGGATAGATTGGATCTAGGCCATTGATCTTTTAGGGCTTGGCCAAAGGAGGCTAAAGGAGGGTAAAGTGTATTTTTGAGATTCATTCTTCACTTGTGATTTTTGGAGAAGAGGAGGGGCACATTTCTCAAGGAGAGGAGGGCACACTTGATGAGGGTTTGAGTAGAAACCCTTGAGAGCTTGAGGAGGAAGCTCTTGTTGGGTTGAGCTTGCATGGAGAGGTTATCCATGGAGGTTTAGCCATCATTCCTTAGAGGGCGCATGCTACATGGAGGAGGGGCACATTTACTAGAGGAGGCATGCATATTCCTTGTTATGCTCACCTGGAGAGGAAGAGAGGGAGCCTTGAGATGAGATCAGTTGCACGAGGAGTCTAGATCTAGGGTGTATTCTTTCATGGAGGGAGGCATTCAAATATTTTCCTAAGTTATTTAGTGGGGAGCTTTCATATCTGAGGATGGCACACTTGAGGAGGAGGGTGCATCATCAATGGGGAGCACTTTCACTTGTCATATTGCAGTGAGGTCTATTTCATAGGGAGGCTACTCATCTATTCTTGATTACTATGGAGGGGTTTCCATATCAGAGCTTCCAGTTGGCATCTGCAACAATTTTGGTGGATTTGGAAGCATTTATGAGGGGCACACCATGCTAGGGCGCTCCTTCTTGGTTTGGACTTGTAATTTATCTTGAGAAAAGATGATATTGTAACATGTTCATATATATTTTGTACTTGTTGTATTCCACCATCTATTTCCCCATTATATAGACATATATCCCAAACTGGTTTTCCCTGGGTTTTTTTTTATCCAGGGTCATGTTGACCAAAAATACCGGTGTCAAATTTATGCATGCTTAGAAGTGTAGATCAAAATTTTAAAGTTAAATATCTAGAGGTAGTGTTATGTGTTTTAAGTTATATTGCATGTGCTAACATTGAGTAAATAAAACACTTGCAAGGTCACCTTAAAAGAGCACTTAACCATCGAAACATTGAGCATAAAATTGGATGACTGTTTGCTGTCCTAAAACAACAAGAGAAGACAACCATACAGTTGAAACTTAGAGCCATACTAAGGTCAAGGACAGAACTTATGTGGCAACCTCATAGGACCTCATAAAATCTACAAGGGTAACTACATAGACTACATCTATCAAATATCCTGACATAAAAAACCCAGGGGAATATCTCAGTGGTGCTTCTTGTGATTTCTTCACTTCTTGTCCGATATTAGCAGAAAGAATATGATCCCAATTAAATATTTCTCCTTTTAAAACTTGGTGGATGAGGGGAACCCAACCCAATTTAAACTTTAAAGAATCATTTTCACCATATAAACTACAAAGCATAATGGCTACTAGCATGGGAGGTTTTTTCAGTCTTTGAATAAGGTATATCTTGTTTGAAATAATTTTAAAGGCATAAGGATCATGCCACCACTCCCTAATCAAATCACCCATTTGGATTTCTTCTTTTTTAACTTCCTTTTCAATGAAACCCTTAATAATTATCATCCAAACAAACTTTGGGTGACTGTAACTTGTACATATTGGAGATATTTTATAGTCTAAATGACCCAATAACTTTACAAGAAAAAATTACAATTGTGCATGTAGAGACATCAATATGAGAGATATTCCACCATACCATGTCATAATAAGGAAGGATTTTTGGTCTGGTAGCTATTCTGTGTAGGCTAGATTTCTTGATATCTTCCAAGTCATCAATGTTATAATTGTATTCTTTTGTGAAATATCCATCTTCAATGAATTTATAAATCTCACTCCATTCCATGTTGTTTGTGACTCCCATTTTGTAAGAGGTATCTCAGAAAAACATCGAATTCAGGCAGATGGAATTTGGGTGACCCTAACTTGTACATATTGGAAATATCTTCTGGTCTAAACAACACAATAAATTTACGAGCATAATTTACAATTGTGCATGTAGAGATGTCAATATGAGATATAATCCACCATACCATGTCACAATAAGGAAGGATTGTTGGTCTGGTAGCTATTTTGTGAAGGATGGATTTCTTGATATCTTCCAAGTCATCAATGTCAGACTTACATTCTTCTATGAAATCTCCATTTTCAATGAATTTAGAAATCTCACTCCATTCCATGTTGTTTGTCACTCTCATTTGGTAAGAGGTATCTCAGAAAAACACCAAATTCAGGCGAAAAAAATTTGGGTGACGCTAACTTGTACATATTGGAGATATCTTCCGGTCTAAACGGCCCAATAAATTTACAAGCATAATTTACAATTGTTCATGTAGAGATGCCAGCATGAGAGATAATCCACCATACCATGACATAATAAGGAAGGATTGTTGGTCTGGTAGTTATTCTATGCATGCTGGATTTCTTGATATCTTCCAAGTGATCAATGTTAGACTTGTATTCTTATGTGAAATCTCCATCTTCAATGAATTTAGAAATCTCACTCCATTCCACGTTGTTTGTGACTCCCATTTTGTAAGAGGTATCTCAAAAAAATGTTGAATTTAAGGTCTTTTCTATTCCCTCCTCGTCCTTTTGTTGCTTTGATTTCCACTTCCTGGTCATCCTATTGTAGAGAGTCATTGTAATTAGAACGAATTTCAAAGTGAGAATTTGATATATAAACTTCAATTAAATAATCTCAACAAAGATATAAACACTGGTACTAACCATAAGAAGTTTTATGAAGAAAAATATGTCTTTTAATTCCTGTAATTTATGCAATTTGGCTATTAACAAGCTCAAAGTAATGCATGAAATGATAACAAAGCAAAAGTGAATGTTATGCATATAATCGATATCATTTATTTGAGTGTAATTCATCTCCCATCGCATCATAAATTTGTTTTAATACACATTAACAAGAATTGTCAGAGCCATTAAATGGAGAAAATACAATTTAGAATTTCGAAAAGGAGGGGGGAACACTCATAATCAATGATCGGCTCACCGATAGTCCCTATACATCCGAGATTTAAAACATAGTGATAGGACCTGGGTCGGTGTGATTATGTTAAATGATTAAGTTATTAAACATAATAATATGATTAATTGTGCCACTGGAGAACCATGGGATCATGTTGTTATTTTAAACATAGCACAATTCATGAAGAACTCTGGTCCGACCTACGACTAATCAGATCATCGAATCACCGGGAGATTGAGAATATTATTGTAGTTTTAGAAAAAAATAGAAACCCAACCTGATCATCGATTCAATAGCTCTCACTGGACCATAGGAATAAGGAGAGCTATTGTAAATCATTCAAAATAAGACCATTCTGATCACCCCATTAAGATTCCAAAGAACCCCATTAAAAAGATAATAAAAGAAGTAAAGAAAGCCATCAATAAGTCCAACTTAGACGAGAAGACGAAAAAGAGATTGCTTCCCACCAATGAGATCACCCCGAGAATTTATGGCCTACCGAAAATACATAAGGAAGGAATCCCTCTCAAACCGATAGTCAATACGATAGGATCACCCACCTATGAGCTTGCCAAATATGTTGCTAAAATTCTAGGCCCCTTAGTAGGTCACAATGACTCCTTCATAAAAGACTCAAACGACTTCATTAACACTATTAAAAATGAGAAAATGAAACCTAATGACACCCTCATAAGCTTTGACGTTGTCTCTCTATTCACTAAGATCCCTCTTAATGAGGCCATCCTACTTGTCAAAGAGGTAGCTGATCCAGTAACAACGAAACTAGCTGAGGTTTGTCTTCGCTCCACATTCTTTAGCTATCAAGGTGAATTCTATGAACAAACTAGTGGCGTGGCCATGGGCTCTCTGCTTTCCCCCATCATTGCTAACCTTTACATGGAAAACTTTGAGAAGAAAGCCATAGATTCCTATCCCCTGAAACCATTAAGATGGAAACGTTACGTTGATGATACTAATGTACTTTGGCCACATGGGGAAGAAGAGATAAATAAGTTCTTCCATCACATCAACAATTTATCCAAAGACAT
>ML787086.1:322046-338966 GCA_009831015.1 Picea engelmannii
TCTTTACTCTTACTGTCCATATGCTGTATGATTGATTGATGACACATGAAGAAATCTTAATAATTATTTAAAAGGCATAAAATTGTTTAAGCTTATAAACAACTGATTCACCCCCCCTCTCAGTTGTTCTAGTATTTCCAACAGAGAGGGTTATCTTGGGAAACACACCTTGACTTGGGGAATGATCTACCCAATAGCTCACCATGCCAACCCTCCCATACTTAAATTAGGAAAGTTGTATAAGGTTTTTGAGCATTTGCTTATTTTGAAAAGGTAGGATTTGATGCACATGTTTGGGTGGTTATTTTATTAGATATGTCTTACTTGGCATGATACTTGTGAATTTTGGACCCTTAGAGGGAAAATTTGTTTGTCTTTGCAGGGCCTTTCCAGGTGAAATTATTTTCGTGAAGGCACAAGGTTACTTGCACCTCCATAGGGGAATGAATCCCATAGGTTGGATGATGCGCCCCTCCCATTGGACACTTGGGAGGATGAATGTTGCCTTTGGAGGTACTTGCACACCGTGAGATGATTATATGCTAGCCCCTTTCACCTCAATGTTGGCCTTGGAAGGCCTAAACCATCATATTATATTCCCTAAACATCACATGGAAGCTAGGTTTTTTTATAAGATTCTCATGGTTGATGGTAATGTGACATGGTTTGATGGAGAGAGAGACACTTGGCATGCAATAGAGAACTTGGTGGCAGGGCACATGTCCTTTGGATGTTGTTGATGCTTGAATATGTCAGGACCGAAACGACAACCTCATGAGGATATGAATCCTCCCGTGTTCTTATAGTGGTTCTCCTCTTTGGCTTATGGTATAACTTTATATCTTGAAATAATATAGGACCTTAAGATGGTCCAATATATATTCTCAACGAAAGATAAAAATGTTGAAAGACAAAATATTTATTTTAAGGGAATTCCTGAGAAAGGACTAGGAACCTCACACAACACACATTGCAGAAAATAAACACGATTTCCTCACATCCATCATAGTGAAAATTAAGATTTTTGATCACACATAAAAATAAAACAATATGGTTCAGGCGCATAAGATATCTTTTATAGAGTAAGTACTTGTATAACTCAAAAGAATATTATGATGGATCAATTTCAAATACTTTATACTCAAAACTCAAAGTTATAAAATATAGTCAAAACTGATCCTAAATTAGTTCTCTTGGGATTTATCCAAAATAATAGTATGTTACAATGATTTGAAATTTAACAGGTGTTTGTCCAAAGGACTAGAATTAAGTCTCCCATGACCATAAAAGTAAATATATACAAAGAAATAAAAATGTAGAAGGAAGAAGGTGAGCAGATGCATAGCAACAAGATCAGGAAAGAAGACAAATATAAGGTTATCATATTTCAGTAATACCTTCATATTCAAAGAAGAAGAATAATTGGCTAAAAATTGATAAAGAAAACAAAATGTGATCAACATGGACTTACTATGATGGTATCTCTCCCTTTAATTTTCTTCTTGTTGTCCTTTTATTCCCCTTGTTGACGTTTTCCGGAACTGTCCCAATTGCCGTTTCTTGACCTTCTTCAGTTAACTTATCAATTTCTTTTTTAAACCAATATTCAATATAATTTTTCATGGGCACAACATTTATCTCATGTCTAATTTTGATGTTAAATAATTCTCCTTCTAAATGTCTTAGATCATTAGAAATACCATGGATTGATTCTTCGATGTCTTGATTTTTTATAAAGTAATCAATAAACCAATTATCAATTTCTTCTTTACCATACTCAATTACACTATCGAATTTTTCGGTCGATAATCCCTTCAGTATTTCCACGTGTTCATCAAACTATTTATTTGACATAAACATTGAATTAAAGATTAATTTTGGATATTGAACTTCACCAGTGCTACCTACTAAGTCTGTTTCTATAACACTTTTGAATAATTCTTCTCTCTTTGTTATGCCTTCACTATAAGTTTGAACGATATCTTTTAGATTTTTAATATTTTCTATCCAACAGACGTTCAACTATTTAATTCGACTTGGTGAAGGAAAATATTCTTCTCTCCTCCTTGCCTTCGTCATATTTGAAACTTTTATTCCAAATGGTAAGACAATATCTGTATAAAAACCCTTCTTCATTTTTAAAGTCAGCTTGAAGATGTTCATTGAACGCATGCGCTCTCGAACCAAAAGAAACGATATTTTTAGAGACACCCCAGGCCTCCATTACGAGTGCCATTCTCTTTTTAACATTTCTCTCAACATAATTTTGAACAACCATAATAAAACTTGATGATCCTTTAAATTTGGTAACTGATGTGGTTGGCTTTATCACTGTTAAAGGGCTAGCCAAAATGGGAAGAGGCATAAAGGCAGTTTTCAATTATTTTATCTTTTCCTTTAGCCTGGCATTCTCAGCTTCCAAACCATCAATAGAATCATAAAGCACATCCCCGGTTGCCTTGTGTTGAAAAACTGATGCATGTAGGTAAATTTAAAAATTTACATCATACAACCAACATACCAATACATCTTGCATATATCAGGATCACTAAAAGTGAGACAATCATAGAGAGAACACACGCATACCCTGGGATACCCTCTTGGGGTAGAAAACCCAGCCAAAAATTCTCTTTAGATTCTTCAACAAAGTACAATACCGGTACAAGACTTTAGAGTAACTAGCTAGGCCTCAGAGGTCTAAAACAATACCTCTGTTTCAACACTTACAAACTTCACAAATATCTGAACTAACACTTATAGTGAAAACTTGACAAACTCACCAAAATATAACTAACTTTCCTTCTTGCTGTAGAAGAGTTATGGCAGATTTAGCATAGTATTTGTAGCAGCCTTATATCAGCAAGGAACAACATAAGATTCCAACAACTAGAAGCCATATACCAGTAGAAAATACTTCAGCAAATAGATGCCTTGACTCAACAAAAGACTCCAGGCAAACAAAGATATGTAAATGGTAAGTGAATGCCCATTTTTATAGGTTGGTTTGGCTTCCCTAAGAAACCCCCTAAGAGTGTATGAAAACTGTATAACAACTGTCATACTTTACCTCCTTTGGCTGCCAAGAGTCACCTCTTAAAGTTCCCAAGATCCACGTCTTAAAGTTCCCAAGAGACACCTCCTAATTCTCCCAAAGGTCACTTACTTTGTCTCTTCTAGAGGCTGCCCTAAACAATTGTCTTAGAATTGTATGAAAACTGTTATACAACTGTCATACCACCACCCTAAGCAACCCCCCTAAGCTGGCCACTCCAATCATCCTAAGTATCCCTCTTAAGCAGCCTCCCTAAGCTATCCACTACAACCTCCCTAAGCATATCTCTTAGAGGTGCTATGAGGTTGACACATGGTATATGGTTGTTTTGGCATAAGGTTGACACTTTTCATGTGTTTGATTCTTAACATAAATTTAACACTATATAAAAATTTTATTTACATGGTTAGTTACAATAGGGAAAATAGCTTCCAAAGCTATATAATTCAACACTCCCTCTTAACAAGGAAGGTATTTTCCTAGTACCAACTATTACATCCATTTTTATTTACTTGGCTATTGACTTGTTTATCCATGTAGAATCTATTCATCAAGAGAATTTTTGTATCCATAGCTAGCATTGGGATCAATAACATCTCTGGTGAGCACACTGCTATCATTACATGATTTTTATTCACTCAGTTCACCAAGAACTATTTGTGTAGTTCACCAAGAACTGTCCTACTAGCCATATGCTAGAGGAAGCTATACAATTCATCAATAACTGTCAATTCACCAAGAACTGTCTTACTCAGTGCCAATCCTTTTTCATACTGGATGAGTAATCTTAGAGCCAGTCCTTTTTCATACTGGATAAGAATAAAATAGAATAGCCCACATCCTACCTATAAATGACTTGCTCTGCTACTCTCACCAGAATCCCATATGCAACTCTTTACTCCCTCTTGTGAGGGAATAGTCTGAGTTTGTCTCTGAAGCACTCAAACTTCACCTTTGACAGAGGTTTCGTTAGCACATCTGCAACTTTCTCATTAGTAGCTACATAATGAAGCTTCACTGCTCCCTTTTCTACCACATCATGGATAAAATGATACTTGATTCCAATATTCTTTGATTTGTCATGAAACACGGGGTTCAATGACAACTTTATGCAACTCCGATTGTCAAAACAAATACTAGTAGCATATAACTCAATATCAAATAATGTTGAAAGTAATTTCCATAGCCATACAACTTTAGTACATGCTAAACATGCTGCCATATATTTTGCCTCAGTTGTATTGAGTGAAACACTGGTTTTCTTCCCGCTAAACCATGAGATCATACCTGATCCCAAACTTCTCTACAAAATTCCTTGAATTCACTAGATGTGAATTCTCCTCTGTTATCAGATCTCAAAACCTTTATTTTTCTCTCGATTTTTTTTTCAACAAGAGCTTTAAATTCCTTAAACTTACTAAAGACTTCATCTTTATTCTTTAAGACATAAATCCAAGTTTTGCCAGAAAAGTCATCAATAAAATAAACATAGTAAACATACCCACCGAGTGAAGTGGTTGACATAGGTCCACACACATTTGAATGAATTAGATCCATAAATCCTTTTTCTTTACTATCACTACTTGGAAAAGGATTTTTCACGTCCTTTCTTTGTGCACATCCTTTGCACACACCATCGTGGAACACTTGAATTTATGGAAGGCCTTTCACCATCTTGCTGACAACTGGGAAGGATTTATAGTGAATATGAGCAAACCTTCTATGCCACAATTCACATGGTTTTATAGTACTGTGTACTAAGGCTTGATCTGCCTTTCCTTTTAACTTGTATAACCCATATTCATGTATACCAATTATAATAGCATCATCAATATTCTTTCCTCTCGGCCACATAAGACATCGACCATCGAAAAAAGATACTTAGAATCCTTTCTCTTCCAATCTTGATGAGAAGAATCTTTCTTAGTCAGATTTGAAAGACAGTCTTTAAAACCAGTCATGTTCTTGGAGGCACCACTATCCACAAGCCATGTTTCATCATCATAATTTACTGAATTAGTAAGAGATGCACCAAAACATACTCTTCATTTGAATCTTCTTTTCTTTCTCTTGAAAATAGGTTCATAATCTTCAACAATATGAGCATGATGTCTTTTGTTTTTCCTCCTTTCTTTGACCTCTTTTATGAGAGGACAATCTCTGGCAAGATGTCCCAACTTTTCACAACAAAAACATTTGAGTTTAGAATAATCTCTTTTACCTTTCTCAAATTTCTGAAACTTCTTCTCTAGAGGATGATTTTCCTTCTTGTTCTTTCCTTTCCTGAAATGGGCTGCAAGAACTTGATCTTCATCATCACTTAGCTTTTCTTCTCTTGATTCTTCTTGGACACAATCTTCCCACAGCCTGCTAAACTTTGTTAACTTACTCCTTGAAAAGATTCCTCTTATGAAAGAGTCCGATGACTTCAGAAGTCCATTCAAAGTAGTCATTACTAACTCAACTTCTTCAATTGAGTCACCGATAGCTATAATTTGTTCATTAATCTAAGAAACTCTTGTAAAGAAGGCATGAATAGATTCATACTTCTGCATCTTTACATTTTTGAGTTGAAACCTCAAAGCCATTTTTCTGTTTATGTTCCTTCCTTCATATAGACAAGATAGAGCATCAAACATCTCTTTGGGAGTCTTCAAGGATGATACATGAGGAATAAGATGGTCTTTTATAGAATCTTCAATTATTCTCTTTGCCCTTATCAAATTCTTCCTGTACTTGCCTTTAGCTTCTTCTTCCTCAGGTTCTGCAACCTCTTCCATAACATAATATGATAAGTGATTTTCTTCCAGAACAAGGGATATTCTATGCTTCCATGCTTTGAAGTTATCAGGTCCCTCAAGTTTCTCATCAAGGTTAGTGCTTGACACCATCTTGTCCTTGTTTTTGACTTCCTTTAAAAACTGAAATATTGTAGCCTCCTTCAATTCTAATAACTCTATGTAGAAATGGATTCTTTCGTGGAATATTTGATACCCTGTTGAAAAAATGATGCATGTAGGTAAATTAAAAAAATTTACAGCATACAACCAACATACCAATGCATCTTGCAAATATCAGGATCACTGAAAGTGAGACAATCATAAAGAAAACACAAGTATACCCTGAGAAACCCTTATGGGGTAGAAAACCCAGCAAAAAATTCTCTTTAGATTCTTCAACAAAGTACAATACCAGTACAAGACTTTAGAGTAACTAGATAGGACTCAGAGGGCTGAAGAAATACCTTTGTTTCAACACTTACAAACTTAACAAATAGTCGAACTAACACTTATAGTAACAACTTGACAAACTCACCAAAAGATAACTGACTTTCCTTCTTGCTGTAGCAGAGTTATGGAAGATTTAACATAGTATTTGTAGAAACCTTATATCAGCAAGGAACAACATAAGACTCCAACAACTAGCAACCATATACCAGCAGAAAATACTTCAGCAAATAGATGCCTTGCCTCAATAGAAGACTCCAACAAAACAAAGATATGTAAATGGTAAATGAATGCCCCTTTTTATAGGTTGGTTTGGATTCCCTAAGAATCCCACTAAGAGTGTATGACAACTATATAACAAATGTCATGCGTTCCCTCCTTTGGCTTCCAAGAGTCACCTCCTAAAGTTCCCAAGAGCCACCTCTTAAAGTTCCCAAGAACCACCTCCTATTGCTCCCAAATGTCACTTACTTTTTCTCTTCTAGAGGCTGCCCTAAAAAACTGTCTTAGGATTGTATGACAACTGTTATACAACTATCATACCACCACCCTAAGCAACCCCCCTAATCTAGCCACTCCAACCATCCTAAGCATCCCTCTTAAGAAGCCTCCCTAAGCTAGCCACTACAACCTCCCTAAGCAACTCTCTTAGATGTGCTATGAGGTTGACACATGACATATGGTTGTCTTGGCATAAGGTTTACACTTGTCATGTGTTTGATGCTTGACATAAGTTAACACTATATCAAAACTTTATTTACATGGTTAGTTACAATAGGGAAAATAACTTCCAAAGCTATATAATTCAACACCTTGTGCATTTTGAAAATTTAAGATGATCGCATATACTTAAGGTCAACCTCTGAGCAAGATTTTCCTTTCTTATTTCTCTGATCATTTATTTCCAATACTAAACTTTTTAGAATATTTATAATAAACAACACCCTGAATAATAAATGATTCATATTCAATGAAACTTTCATTCTTGATAACTTCCAATGCAATATTTTGTTGAACAACATGCTCATGTTGTTCTATTCCATGAAATATCTTTTCAATATCCGCTTCTAATTCCATATCTTCCAAAGATAAACTTTGAATATCATTTTCTAAGAGATTGTTCTCATCCTGTTGCAATGGAGTTTTTCTTTTCTTTCTTACATGAAGTTTGTTGGAACTTCTAATTTTTCCAGAGGGAGGGGTCTTATCTCCTCCTCCACTAGAGCTATTATTGACAAACTTCTTCACTGAGTGGGCCACTAGATAATTCTCATGGATGTAGTATTTTTCGGAGTGACAACTGGATATTGAGCACTCCTTTCACCATATTTTTTTCCTTTTTGTTTATAATGATCATTGTTGTTGAGTAATGTTTCCAGATCGACAGTATCATGTGGAGGAGTGTTCTGGCTATTGATTTCTTCTTCTTCATTCAAAACAATTTGAATGAAATAATTACTAAATCCCACTGATTTCTTATGTTCAACAAAGATTTTTCTTGTGTCAAAACCTTTTATCTTCTAAGTAGATCTCAAACTAACATTGTTAAAATGACCTGCAAATTCATCAATTTTATTTATATTCCTCAATACAAATGATCCAATCTTACAGGGCAAAGGAATAAATTGTTTTTTCCTTTTTTCATGGAATAAGTGCAACCATAAATTGTAGTGCTTTTCTACCTCTGTGATGAATAATTTTTCAGACACATAATATGGGAGAAAGGAAGGATTTTATTTTGCACAAAATATTCTTATAAGACTATGATTTTCCATTTTTTCTATTGTTCCTTTCTTTTCTACAAATTTGGTAGCTTCAATAGATATCCTAGAGGTGCTTTCGTCAAATAAAAGTTTTTTGAAAATTGAAACAAAGTCATTATAAACTTCATAGAAAAATAAAGGGGTTTTATGCCTCCATAACACCCGATACCAAAGGGTAACATGGTCCGCTTCACATTTTACCCTCTTGTTGATAGTCAAATTTGGGAATTGGCAACAATGTGTGATGTCAAATATCAAATATGAAGCCATAAATAATTTCCCATCATTTTTGTAATGCGATAGTTGAGAATCAATTTTGATGGAGATGAGCTTACCCAAGTCAAAAATAGATTTCTTTTGGATTGTAATATACAAAATGTATAGAATCATCCGAGATATGGAAGCATTATTATCTTGATCTATTATTCTGGTGAAAAACCATGTGATTTCTGGGTAAGGGTTCTTCAAAGAGTCAACCTGGATTCTGGTTATGTCCACTAGTATGGACGCGGGATTTTCCAAGTACTCTGGCAAGAGGTCTAGCCCATTATTATGTTTCTTCAAAAAATATCTACAATCTTCACCGTTGAAGGTGAGAGTGGGCTCTGGAAACTTTAACATTTTACAGAAAACTTGAGGTGACAAAGAAATTCGGGAATGTCGCTGGAGTTGTATAGCCCTTTGATTTGGTATGTATTTGTCAACAAACCATACAACAATTTATTTATTGTCGAAAACCTTTGGAACACAACCAACAAGAGAAATATCAGATGTCCAAATCACATTCTCATTTCTTTGAGCAGCATGAGGGGAGGAATAATACCAATATTCTCTCGACCACTAGAGATTTTGATCTTCACGACCAAAAATATTCAAAGTATCACCACATAACTATTGTCGAGTTGATGCTGCCATTAAGATGATAAAATTGTTTCTTCTGCTGAATGATATTTTCAAATGAGCTTTTTTGAGAGATAATGATAATTTAATCCCCTCACAAATGAATATTAAATGAATATTTAATGAATATTTTCAATCCTTTCACCATTAATAAAGACCTTTTCAAAGTATGCAAAACAATTGTTAGCATTTAAATAACACTTATTGTGCATTGGGAAAAGCAATGTAATGGCGGGGACGAAGATGAGATAATTTGAATATGAAATTTTCGTTAACCCGCCAACCTGTGGTTGGATAATCTATCTAAAGAAACTAAGTGTAGACGTTGGTCAGTTGGAATCCAATATGCCAATAGAATTAGATGTTTCAGAACCCAAAATCCGCGAAGAGAATAAACGTTAAGTGATGGTCGAAATGTAGAATGCGAAAGTTGAAGTGCAATGTGAAGGCTGCGGAAATGGAAGACAAATATTTGAATCTACGTACCCGTGAATTAAATAAAATTCTAAGTGTTGAGGCAAACTTAGTCATAGGTGAGTGATCAAGAATGCAAGTGCAACAATTCGTGGGTCTGAAGGTCCGCGAACGTGAAAATGGCTAAGTATAGTAACCAAGAAAGGGAAAAAGAAGAGATAAATAAGAAGTGGGAAAAAGGGAAAAAATAGAAGGGGGGGAAGAAAGGGTGTAGAGATGTGGGAAATAGAACAAGGGAGGGTAAAATGAAAAGCATGAAAGGGTTTCAACAACTGGCTCCAACTGTGGGATGATAACCCCTCGCGAGTTGTCAAGAATCCAAAATCTTCATGAACATATGTCTTTATCCTTTGGGCTATGGAGTAGAATAGTAAGAATGTACAAAAATAAGTGAAAACTATGTACAAGGAGAAGAGAAAATTTCAGGCGAAAAAACTTTTCAAGTGTCATCCAATAACATGAAACATTAACATTTTCCCCTTCATGTCTTTGAGCATATACAAATTAAAACCAATGATTTTTTCAATGATGTACAACCCGATCCAGAGTGCTTCAAACTTTGTGTGCATTGATGGTTTCTCCTTAGCTTTGTTCCAGAGTAACACAAGTGCTCTACATTCTATCCCCTTACACTTCAATGTTGGCCTTGGAAGGCCTAAAACATCATATTCTATGCCCTAAACATCACATGAAAACTAGGTTTTTTGATAAGGTTCTCATGGTTTATGGTGATGTGACATGGTTTGATGGAGAGAGAGACACCTGACATGCAATGGAGCACTTGGTGGAAGGGCACATGGCCTTTCAAGGTTGTTGACGCTTGAATCTGTCAGGACCAAAATGACAACCTCACGAGGATATGAATCCTCCTGTGTTTTTATAGTGGTACTCCTCTTTGGCTTATGGTATAACTTTGGATCTAGAAATAATATAGGACCTTAAGATGGTACAATATTTATGCTCAAAGAAAGATAAAAATGTTGAAAGATAAAATATTTATTTAAGGGAATTCCTGAGAAAGGACCAGGAACCTCACACAACACACATTACAAAAAATAAACACAAATTCCTTACATCCATCATAGTGAAAATTAATATTTTTGATCAAACATAAAATAAAAAAAGATGGTCTGGACGCATAAAATAACTTTTAGAGAGTAAATACTTATATAGCTCAAAAGAAGATGATGATGGATCAATTTCAAATACTTTATACTCAAAACTTAGAGTTATAAAATATAGTCAAAACTGAGCCTGAATTAGTTCTCTTGGGATTTCTCCAAAATAATAGTTTGTTACAATGCTTTGAAATTTAATAGGTGTTTGCCTAGAGGACTGAGATTAGGGCTCCCACGAACCATAAAAGGAAATATATACAAGGAAATAAAATTGTAGAAGGAAGAAGGTGGGAATATGCAGAGCAACAAGATCTGGAATGAAGACAAAGATAATGTTATCATATTTTGGTTATACCTTTATATTCAAAGGAGAAGAATAATTGGATGAAAATTGATAAAGAAAACAGAATGTGATCAACATGGAATTACTATGATGGTATCTCTCCCTTTCATTTGTTTGTTGTAGTCCTTTTATTCTCCTCGGTGACGGTTTTTAGAATTGTTCCAACTGTTGTTTCTTGACCTTCTTCAGTTAACTTATCAATTTCTCTTTTAAACCAATCTTCAATATCATTTTTCATGGGCGCAACATTTATCTCATGTCTAATTTTGATATTAAATAATTATCTTTCTAAATCTCTTAGATCATGAGAAATACCATGGATTGATTCTTCAATGTCTTGATTTTTTATAGAGTAATCAATAAGACAATTATCAATTTCTTTTTTACCATACTCAATTACACTATTGAATTTTTTGGTCGATAATCCCTTCAATATTTCCACGTGTTCATCAAATTGTTGCTTTGACATAAAAATTGAATTAAATATTAATTTGGGATCTTGAACTTCGCCAGTGATACCTCCTAAGTCTATTTCTGTAATCCTCTTGAATAATTCTTCTCTCTTTGTTATGACTTCACTGCAAGTTTGAACGATATCTTTTTGATTTTTAATCTTATCTATCCAACATGCATTCAACTATTTAATTCCACTGGGTGAAAGAAAATCTTCTTTTCTCCTCTTTTCCTCTGTCATATTTGAAACTTTTATTCCAAAGGGTAAGACAATATTTGTATAAAAACCCTTCTTCATTTTTAAAGTCAACTTGAAGATATTCATGGAACGCATGCACTCTCGAACCAAAAGGAACAATAGTTTTAGAGACTCCCCAGGCCTCCATTACGAGTGACATTCTATTTTTAATATTCCTCTCAACATAATTTCGAACATCCATAAACAAACTTGATGATCCTTTAAATTTGGTACCTGATGTGGTTGGATTTATCATTGTTAAAGGGCTAGCCAAAATGGGAAGAGGCATAAAGGCAGTTTCCAATTCTTTGATCCTTTCCTTCAACTTGACATTCTCAGCTTCAAAACCATCAATAGAATCATCAAGCACATCCTTGATTGCCTTGTGCATTTTGAAATTTAAGATGGTCGCATATACTTAAGGTCAACCTCTTAGCGATATTTTCCTTTTTAATTTCTCTGATCATTTATTTCCAATAATAACTTTTTTAGAATCTTTATCATAAACACCACTCTGAATAGTAAAGGATTCCTCTTCAATGAAAATTTCATTCCTTCTAACTTCCGATGCAGTATTTTGCTGAAAAACATGATCATGTTGTTCTATTCGAGGAAATATCTTTTTAATATCTGCTTCCAATTCCATATCTTCCAAAGATAAATTTTGAATATCATTTTCTAAGAGATTGTTCTCCTCCTGCTGCAATGAAGTTTTTCTTTTCTTTCTTACAGGAAGTTTGTGGTAACTTTCAATTTTTCTAGAGGGAGGGTTCTTATATCCTCCTCCACTAGAGCTATTGTTGATAGACTTCTTAACTGGGTTGGTCGTCGGAGCATTCCTCCTGGATGTTGGAGTGACAGCTGGATATTGAGCACTCATTTCACCAGAATTTTTTCTTTTTTGTTTATAATAATCGTTGTTGCTAAGTAATGTTTCCAAATCGACAATATCATGTGGAGGAGTGTTCTGGCTATTGATTTCTTCATCTTCATTCAAAACAGTTTGAATGTAAGAATTATTAAACCCCACTAGTTGCTTATGTTCAACAAAGATTTTTCTTGGGTCAAAACCTTTGATATTCTCAGTATATCTCAAACTAAAATTATTGAAATGACCTACAAATTCATCAATTTTATTTATATTCCTCAATACATATTCTCCAATCTTATAGGGAAGAGGAATAAATTGTTTTTTCCTCTTTTCATGGAAAAAGTGCAACCATAAATTGTATTGATTTTCTACCTTCACGATGAATAATTTACTAGACACATAATATTGAAGAAATGAAGGATTTTCTTTTGCACAAAATATTCTTATAAGACTATGATTTTCCATTTTTTCTATTGTTCCTTTCTTTTCTACAAATTTGGTAGCTTCAATAGATATCCTTGAGGTGCTTTCGTCGAACAAAAGTTTTTTGAAAATTGAAATGAATTCATTATAAACTTAATATAAAAATAAAGGGGTTTTGTGCCTCCATAACGCCTGATTTCAAAAGGTAACAGGGTCCGCTTCACATTTTACCCTCTTGTTGATAGTAAAATTTGAGAATTGGCAACAATGTGTGATGTCAAATATAAAATATGAAGCCATAAATAATTTCCTATCCTTTTGGTAATGTGATAATTGAGAAGCAATTTTGATGGAAATGAGCTTACCCCAGTTGAAAATAACTTTATTTTGGACTGTAAAATACAAAATGTATAGAATCATTCGAGATATGGAAACATCATTCTCTTGACCTCTTATTTTGGTGAATAACCATGCGATTTATTGATAAGGGTTCTTCAAAGAGTCAACCTGGATTATGGTTATGTCCACTAGTATGGACACGACCATAATATTCATGACCAGATGTCTTTATCCTTTGGGATATGGAGTATAATAGTAAGAATGTACAAAATAAATGAAAACTATGTACAAGGAGAAGAGAAAATTTCATGCGAAAAAACTTTTCAAGTGTTGCCCATTAACAAGAAACATTAACATTTTCCCCTTCATGTCTTTGAGCATATATGAATTAAAACCAAGTATTTTTTCAATGATGTACAACCTGATACAAAATGCTTCAAAATTTGTGTCACTAGTAAATTTGGGTCATTCTGCGACGACTATTTCGACGTTATGTCGTGGATATTGCGACGAATCTTGAGCCTCTCAAACATCGTTTCATCTGACATGGCAAGTTCGACAAACTTGAATTAACGTTGCAAGAGTGACGACTGTAGGGAACTTGTCACAATTGCGACAAAAAAATTAATATCGTCACCAATACGACTAAGTGAAGAATTCGTCGAAAGAGCGACACAGTAGGGAAATCGTCGCACACTTGACAACATAGGCAAAGTAAGTGAAAACATTGCGATGAATCGACTATCGAAATGTTTGTCGCTATTGCGATGAAAACATGGTATATAGCGACGGAATCGCTATACACATTTTGTGGTTTATATAGCAAATTTGTTGCAGGATTTCTATTGTGCGTCGAAATTGCGACGATAACTTTCATGGTTTATATAGAAAATTCGTCGTAGGATATCTATTGTGCGTCACAATTGCGATGACAAATTTAATGGTTTATATAGAAAATTGAGTGCATGATTTATGTTTTACGTCGAAATTGCAACGACATCTTTCTTGGTTTATATAGAAAATTCGTCGCAGGATTTCTGTTGCGCGTCGAAATTGCGACAAAAACTATTTATTTAAAAAAAAAATTAAAATTTTATTTTTGGGCAAAATAAATAAAATTTTATTTTTGAGCAAAAAAAATAAAATTTTATTTTTGAAGATAGGGGGCATGTAATCGAAGAATATTATAGGCTATGAAGTTCATTATATTCTTGAAAACATTTCAAAAAGGGAAATTCTTTGAAGTAAATAAGGTATGGGTAGATTGCTTTGCATGTGATCAAGCACCATCTAGTTTTAATTTCAGGAGTACAGATATGGAGTGTCACATCCAATCAAGAGTTACCCTCATATATTTATAGTTAGTCTCTCAATTCATCTCAATATTCCCTCATATATATTAAAAAATTCAAGTATGCTAGAAGAGAGAATGCCTTTTGTTGAAAGAATTATCTGAAGGTCTTATTTTCACATTCAAGGGGGCATTAACCTAGGAGGAAGAATGCTCTATTAAATTGGGTTTTTTATGGTTATACTAAGACATCTAGAGAAGATGTCTTGTCCAATAAAGACAATTTCTAGTTGTAGAATCCCTTAACATAGTGAAAATAACATATTTTGATGAATGTTTGTCACAGGAGAAATTCAATGAGTCAACCAAAAGATATATGTGTAACAATATATATTTGATATGGATGATATGTTATTAAAATAGATAACATATACATATCAAATATATTTTTATGTGTGATCTTTAATAAACATATAAGTTGTAAGGTTGGCTAAGCTCATCGCGAGAGGCATTGAAAAACAAAGGCTTCTCTATTCTACTTAGAATTTTTAGGATTTTTATGGCTCCCTAAGAATGTTTGTCTCTAGATGCATTCATGGATTTTCATAAAAATTGGTTTTATTAATCTTTAAATATTATCCACATTCAAAATCTTGTGGGAATATTTAAAATGAAGGGCCATTCCATTTATTGGGAATATTTAGAAATATGATTCTAAGTCCAAAGATTGTGGGAATGTAGTTGGGCAAGGCCATTGTCTTCTTATTTGTTTAATGATTTATACACAAGGCTAATTTCCTTGCAAAGTTACCTTTCTAACATTATTTTTTATGACTACATGAGAAATAGTTCACATTTGGGAAAAAAATCAATGTCATAGAACGTTTATCCATCTAAATTTTTAAATGGCATGTTGCAGGGGGGATCACAACATCCCATCTTTACCTACCAACCAAACAAATATTGAATCTTTGTTGATAATCAAAACACCCTTTCTTTACCCATCAACTAACCAAACCTAGTTAACATGGGATATTATTTAATTATATATTATGTATATAAACACCTTTTTTTCTAGCAAGAGAATTAAATTTGGATACTATAATGAGTTTGAGACTAGAATTGGAGAGTGAGGAGTTTTACCTTTGGTCAATGTTCGTATCTCATGGAATTCACCTAATACTTTGATCAAGTTCCAATTCCAATTCCATTTCCATTGGTTGACCTATATTAAAAGACCAAAAGGAGCTTTCTATTTATATTATCTCTAGTCATTGAAAGCACATGTTAAGCCCTAATATTCGCTCATTACCCCTTAATTGGGGCATATTAGATTAGTAATGTTATTTTATTTATGTCGGCTTTAGGCCATTAGTTGTAATTATACCTCCTAGTCTCTTATATATACCAAGGAGACATTTTCATTTTGAATCATCTTGTACTTGAACATTTAAGTGGGGTAAAAGGAGGTTGCCCCCTCAAAGAGGCTTATTATCTGAAATTCTCTCTTTTTCAAGGCGTTGAGTACTTTTTTTGAGGATTTTCTATGCTATATTGATATTTGGTTCTTAACATATGGTATAAGAGCTCAAGGTCTTGGGGTTTTGCTGCTACATCTGAGACACCTTGGAATTTTCACTATAATTTTTTTTCTACAACGTTTCAGAAGGAACGACTTGGCGGATATTTAGTAGACAGATCAAGGTACGTTGGGTTCAAAATTAAGCTCCTGAGGCCTTATACTTTTAGAGATACAACCTGTACAAGATAGGGTTCTGGAATCATCCTGAATTGAGTCATTGTGGAATTTTTGGTATAATTTTTTTTTTGTAACGTTTCAGACCCTAAGATCTGGAGGATATTTACATAAATTAGTAAGGTATTTGTGGTAAAAATTTCAGATTCTGGGCATCTTAAATTTGTAGATACACCCTGTGTAAGATAGGGTATCTGACTAGTCCTATTGACTAGTCTCAAGAAGGTGTTTCAGGTAAAACAATCATAACCTCTTCCTAGAGTATCCAAATTGCGTGGGACTGGTTGCATTGGATCGTGGACAGTAAATAGTATTTTGGGTGCGAGTTTCAGAATTTTATATCAATTAGTTTGTGCAGGGCACACTATACAAGTGAGATCTCCTGGAAAGGCCAAAAATCAGCAAGTTGTGGGGAAGTTACCGTAAATTCCACTTGGCACATCCAATTTTGATCAGACCTATGGAATTGCAGAGAAGAAATATAAGAGAAATACATAAGAGAAAGTTTCATACCCAGAAGGGCCGAAACTTGGGAGATACAACAGAAGAAATATTGTCTAGCAGAACCACCTCAAAATCAAGGTTCAAAAGTGATACTTGGCCAACATGCCACCCAAAAAGCGAACTTCTACACCAAATAAGCCTCCAGAAAATCCTACTTGGACTCTTGAT
>ML787086.1:344638-356768 GCA_009831015.1 Picea engelmannii
CCCCTCACCAAATATGGTTATTATAAATTAAAATGAAAATTGAACTTGTCTAAGGTACCATAACCACCTAAGAGTTCCAAACATTCAAAATATTGTATTTAATTTAAGAGGGGCATTTCCATCATGATCATCTTAACTATCATCGTTATTATATGATTATAACCTAGTTCATGTATAAATGAAGTCATTTAGTATTAGTAACCCCACCCTAAAATGCTTCTAATGACAATGATAAAAGCACCACTAAGACATCATCAATATACTAGCAAACACCAAAGCCTACTTGGCATAACCTACACTTTGATGGTGCTTCATAGGGATTGATAATAAATGATGGTGTCATCCAAGACAACCAAATGGCACACTTGGCATCGACATACTTTGGTTACATGTGCAATAAAAAGTAACAACGAGGCTAAGTTCAAATCCTATTGCAGGATTTCAACTTAGCAAGGGATCATCTACAAATACAATATGATATAAAAGCACTTGATTGTTAAGTGTTTATGGGGTTAATAATGTTTTCTCTTTATGTTATTATTTATCTAATGACTTAATTAAGTGGGCCAATTGGGTCTCAATTCATACTCCTTCTCATCCAAATGGGTCCCAAGTCTCTATTGTTATAGGGTCTAGTCTATTGTTATCTTTGTAGGTGGATGTGGGTCAAGTATTGTAATATGGAGTTGGGATATAATAAGATATTTGGTGTGTTACAATGTGTGTGTGTGTAATAACGTATATATTTTATTACATATATGTTTAATAAAACATACATATATATTCTACTACACATATATGTAATAACATATATTACGAAAAACACGAGTTGTAAGTTTGGCAAAGCTCATTGTGTGAGGCACTGAAAAACAAAGCCTTCTCCATTTTATTTGGAGTTTCAAGGATTATTGTGGCTCCCTAATAGGGCTTGTCTCTAGATGCTTTCATGGATTTCCATACTAGTCAATTGCCGAGTCCATTGTGTTGGCTCAATGAATTCAATGTACTATCCCATCTATTTCATTGTTGATGGAAGTGTCATTTTGTGCGAAAGGCGATGCGGTAAATAATTTGTTTGTTGGGTCCACCAAATTTGTATTTCAATATGTAGGACTCTTTCATGAACTAATTATCAATATTTCAATATGTAGAGGACCTCTCATATACACAGTGCTCCCTTGCACATCAATGAAGTTTTTTTAAAGGGACAAATTAGTTGACATATGGTCAAAACTCTCTCATTGTTGCCATTATTGTTCCCTCTAATCGACAAAGTGAAGATTTGAATTCATGTTAGCATTAGAACAATGAGTGTTTATATCCTAAACCTCTATATGGATTAACATGACCATGAGAAGAATAAATTATGAAAATACCAATAAAGTCTTGAAACCTTGAATAACCCTCCACATATTGTAGACATGAAGTTTGAGATGATGTACATGTGTGAAAGAGTAAATGTTTGACATCACCATTTCCAACCCCTCATGTTTAATCCTTAATGTTGTTGAAGAAACACAATAAATTTCATGGAACTAAAAACATTAAATTGTTGCCAAAATTGTGCCCTCTAATCGAGAAAGTGAAGATTGAAATTTATGTCAACATTATAACAATGAGTGTTTATATCATGGACCTCTATATGTATTAACATGACCATGAGATGATTAAAGTAGGAAAATATGAAGAAAGTCTCGAAACCTTGAATAACCCTCCACATATAAATTAACACTGGCAATGTAATTTTGTTTCTTTGTCATGTGAGGCACAATGAAAAAGGAACAATGAAAAGAAGGGTAATTCTCTAAAAAAATATTATAAAATGATTGACATGGCCATTTCCAACCCCTCATGTTTAATCCTTAAAACTTACTATTGCATCTTCCCAAAAGTTTCTTTTTGCATGTTGCACCAAGTTTAAAGTTTGCACATTGCTTGGAAAAAGATGCTTGCCACATGTCACATGTCACAAGACTTTCAAAGTTACATATATCATGTCACAAGATTTTGGAAGTTGCATATTGCATATTCAAGTTCTATTTGTTGCCTAGACTCCATAGCCCAAGCACAAGGCACCAGGTCTTGATTGCATTCTCACGTCTTGAATCAAGGAGTATTGAATCAATATATAGTAAGTCTTATAAGAGAAGCTGAAATTATCATTAAGTGTATAAAAAAATTACATTCACGGATATATACAAGCCATAGAAATAGCCTTGTGTATATTATCAGATGAAAAAATACCCATAATGTCAATGCATTATATGCATCATTACATGTTTAGCTATATAATGTACATCTAATTGTCTTATAAAATTATTACATGACATCATGAATTTCTTTTAGTCTTCTTTTGTGCTTTCCAGGTCTTAAGTAATTCATCCATTTCCATGTCTTCGTTTACTGGGTGCTCTTCAATAGTTGATGTTTTTTCATTCCTTTCATGCCGAGTACATCTGGTCTCGTACCCACGACATGGATGCTGCTGTGAGGGGCCATCACCTACAAAAATAAAAAATATTAAATTTATATGGCCAATTTTTAAATATCATTGAAGTAGTTCATTAATATTAAAAAAAAACTCTACAATGTAATTATTTACCTGGTCCTCTAGTTGACACCATTGGAATGGTTGTCGGCTTGTTCACCTGATATTCAAAATAAGGGTCAAAATTTACCATTCTCTACCATTGAAACGTCAAAATTTATAAGTACAAAATTATTAAGTATATGATTAATATATAAACATTTTACCATCGTGGGCCTCAGTCACAGAAACATCTTAGGGCTACACCTCACTGGGATGGGGCTACTGGGGAGCACCATGATCTTCTATTTGCGTTGCACTATCAACGCTCTGTTGTCCAGTACTAATGGTTTTGTTGATAATGTTGCTCCCTCGATTAAAACAAAGTAAGACATTAAATTATGGACGATATCAAACATTTATGTATTTTATAAGTAATGAAAGGTTAATGTGCACTGATTTTTATATACCTCATTCCTCAAATTGGATCTTGGGGTCTGCCCCATGCTTTTCCTACGATCAACCACGAATTTATAACCTTACTTGTAACCAAGTTGGAGGTCTTCCTCTGTGGTTTTAGTTCTGAATTCGTCGCCCTGCATTGCATAAGGGTATGGTTTTTTAATGTTTTTGGCTGCAATTACCTTAAAGTTGTAAGGTGATATAAATAATATTCTTAAGATGTTTGGGTACTTACGATTCATGAATGTAACCTCGAGTAACCGCCCTGTCCTATATTTTGTTGGACATGTTTGAAAATCCTTGCTTTGGTTGCCTTCGAAGTGTCAGACAACCTATCATCAAAATATTCAAGTATGTTATATATAAACACACTTTTATTTAGATCTAAAGAAAAATAAAGATGGTATTGAATTCAAAATTTTTTAATTTACAAAATCTTCTCTTTTGCATCATCAATGATCGCCTTCCACTCCCTCTCTGGAATTGAAGGAAGACGCTCATACCTAGGATTTCCTTCCAAGCTTCGTCTGTAAACATCCCACATATATTTTAAATATTCACCCACTGCAGAGGTGACTGCTTTTTTATTGAACATGTCTACTCCAAATAGGCCTTCAAGATAATCCATAAGTTCCTTTTTGAGGTTGGAATTCTGGAAATTTCACCTCATGTGTAAGGTTGCCCCAAAAATTGACAAGGTCTTTCTCTCTAGGTGCCTATAAAAAATGTCGTTTCCTACACACAAAAAGATATGATCATTAATTTAAAATTAATAATCTAGATGATTTCTGTATGAGGACAACATTAAACGATTAAAATATGAATTAAAACTACCTGGGAGTCTTGATTGTTTTAATGGAAGTCCATTATCGTTAATCAAAAATGTGCATGGAAGGGTCCATGTGCTTGTCACACGTCTAGCTCTAGGAAATGCAACCATTTCAACCACATCACTATGATCCTCATCTCTGCCACCATCTCTAAACTCTGATCGAGGTGTGGATGTATGATGGTGCGTGTCATGGCTCCTATATAAATTAGGTGTGGAAGATAGAGAAGTAAATAGTGCTCTAGCATCTGTATGACTGCCCACATCGGGACTCTGTAGCGTCTCTGTAGCGCCACTACTACCAACATCGGGATGAACAGGCTCAAAAAATGACTTTATAAAAAAGAAAATGTTTTTTCGTGAGATAATGTAAAAGTTAAAGAACAAAGTATCATAATTGAACATATGAGTACATTAAAAAAAAAACACTTTAAATTATGGTTATTACCTTATATGTGTTAATTTGTGACATAAGGAGCCCGATATTTGCTTTGACATCGAGAGTTTGATCTGGACGATCTAAGAAGCTAGCAAGTTCCTTGTTAGCTTTAATGATCTTTTTTTTAATAATACTATCAGATCAACACATGAATAAAACCCCTCCTCATCGGCGAAATCATGATCAACATGGCATGCAGACTACATATAATTTCCACAAAAACAATGTTATTTCAATAAAATTATATAAAAAAATAATAAAAACAACGTAAAATGAAAGTGGAAATTGATAATCATTTACATGTTCTGCGGCTGGCCCTTTTCCACGATCATCCAACCACATTATAATATAATTAGAACCCACAAATATTTAAAAAATTGTTAATGATAACAAAAAAACAATGTTAAAGATAATAAGAAAATATAATGCAATAAGTAGAGGTTTCTTAAAGAGGTTTTGCATAAGAACCTGCACACTATTAGTCAATGTTTAAATTCAATTCAAATGGTAATCCACTAATAACTCTTCCCCAGGAGCTATCTTTTTTATTGCGCACATGACTACCTAATTATCTTCACGTCCCTCATATATGCAATTCGGTTGTTTGTTTGTTGTCCCGGGTCGTGTGCTGTTTATAAACCCTACGATATTGCCAGAATCTTTAGGCCTTCCATCAATATAGATAGTCACTCCCTTATTTTTATCCTTGTTTATTAGTTGTATATAATTTGCGGCGAGTGCATATCTCTGCATACTTCGCATGTACCAGACCAGTCACATCCAATCGTTATAATTGTAACACAATCTGACATAGTCCATCAATTCAGTTACTGTATTGTATTTTGCAATTGTTCCATCAATGGAAAATAGCCCCAAGCCATGCAGGGAGGATGGTGCAATGCGATATGTCCTATTGTTGACAACGAAATCAACATCTATAGGAGGTAGTTCCTTAGGTACCGATTGTTTCACCAGATGCTTATACCTGAGTGGAACATCTATGTCTCCTATGCTCTCATCATCATAAGAGCATAATCCTCCTTCGACAAGAAAAAATTTCATGCGTCTACAAAATTTTATTCCAACTTTTTCACCTCTGGTCCTTGTTTGCTTATCATATCTACTAGATGCAGTCGCATTTTCGGCCTCTATTTTTCTTAATCTTTCCTCACTCGATGAAGAAATATCTAACAGGTACCTTTTTGGTTGTACCTTCAGTTGCATGTGCATGTGTTGTTAGTTAGTAGTCCATCACCATATTCAAAGTTATAAATACAAATTTTGTATCTTTAGTTTTGGATGCACAATTAGACTAGGGTGCAATTACCAATATTAGTGGTCAACCACCTAATTTAATGTGATATCCCTCTTGATTTTGGACATATTAAGGACATATTAATGTGATAACACTAATGACATGATGAATTTATCATATGGATCTAAGAAAAAAATAGTAGTAAGGTTGTTGTTTGTTGGATTTGTGCAAATTAGAATTATTATAAGAAATGTCCATTGAATATGAGGGTCAATGATATGGATTAAGAAATCCAACCATCAGTTGGTGTGTTGCAAATCTTGGGTTCTTTAGTTGGAAATATGTCTAAGGCAAGCCGAGAGTAGAACTATACAAATATTACTTTTGTTCGATACAAGAGTAGAACTATACAAATATTAGTTTTGTTCAAGCCAAGATTAGAACTATACAAATATTAGTTTTGTTCAATCAAAGTTGAATAATAAGTTAGTTATGGCAATAAGAATAAGATAATAATAACATTCTCCATTGACATCGTGTAAACCATTACATTTGTTACCTCTTTATTACCTTTTATTTTAATTATATCCATATTTTGTATTGATCAAATGATGAATTAACCCGAAACTGATGCCATTAGACACAAACTCAATCCTAAGGCCAACTAAGGAGCAAAAACAACACATGTTAATTAATCTAGGAGTCAAGCATGCAAACAAACCTTCTCACAAAGAAGCACTAGTTGGTGATGGAATCCAACATCGCATAATTGATGCATGAAAGGGTTGAGTTTCGGTGGGTGGGAAATTTACGTTGACAACCTTCTTAAAAAACTAACGCCCTGGTGCAAGTTACTTCACCGAGTAGTGGGCAACCCTCCAAGGAGTCTGAGTGAGTCTAGCCAATGTCGATCCCAGGTACACCACCACCTTCCCTGTGCTGTCATCTTGTGTAAGAAGTCTAAAAGATTATGGCATCTATGGTACCACCTACTATACCAAAGCATAGGGGGAACAATCAATAGTCGACACCAAGACCAACAAAGCAAGGTTGATTACTTTGAGGGCCCCAATGCGACCTTGTGATAGAAGGGCTTCCCAAAGTCAGTGATATATAAACTGGATTTCACTCCCTAACTCAAGGCTTTATGTTTGTTTAGCAACTTTAAAAAGTTATTCTCACAATCCTATTCCAAAGCTCTACACCTAAGCTAAGATGGGTTTGAAGAGCCCTAGAAAAGTTGCTAGATAAATTTTAATTAGCGCTTGATTTTAGGGTTGTTACTCAAAGGAGTGGTTATGAAACTAATGACGTTTTGACTCGACTCTTTAAACCATGAAAGAGGAAAATGAAATGCAAGAAATTCAACTTCGATGAAAACTATCTATGGGAAGGAGCAATAGGTTTTAAGCAAAGAAATAATTTCTTTATAGATTACTATGTGTGCAGTACTGCAAAATGACCCAAATTTTAAAATTACCACGCAAATGTCATAGTTCACTTAGTACACCTATACAACATTGAATCAAATGTCATCATTTCTAACATAGTAAAATTTTATGATTATAGAGACCACCATACACATATTTAATACTCATAAGGATCACAGGGGCTTCACCTTGTTGATACAACATCCATGTAACATACATCCCACATTTTCATGCAACTCCATCCATTCCTACATTATGCATCATCCAACTTCCATTGCTTGAAGAGGTGGAAGAACTAGAAGGGGATGAAGCTTATAGACCAAAATACTCCCAATGGGGATGTGTGGTTCAATCCTAAATGGACCAATAATAAAGAAGGTTCTCTTCAATGTTTTTTATTTATTTATTTATTTATTTTTTTAATTTTAGTGCTCTAAGATACAATTTTACATGGTTTAAGGCCTTCGAAAAAACCTCCTTTGCAAGTTTGGTCAAAATCCTATTATTTTTCCTTATAAAGTTTTATGCATGTAGAGCTAAGAATGTAGTGAAGGGAAGTTCATATATTTTCACTTTGCACTTTTCATCTACAAGAAAAAGGATAAGGAAAAAGGGTGACATGATGTAAAGTCTACGAGGAAGGCTAATGCACATAGCAGAAATCACATAAAAAGTAAGGGGCTATGTTAAGTGCAAAGGAAAGTGAAGTGGACTGTTGATGTGGAGCTATATACCATCGTGGATGCAAAGGTATAGACTATGGGGTTTGAAATCAAAGAGGCATGCCCTCCACACTTCACATTAGTACTATTGTGGGGCAACAATAAGCTTGGTGACTAGGAGGAAGTACAACTACACCCTCTACAATGTGGTTGAGTGAAAACTAACAACTATGGATGTGGCTCAATCCAAGTCATATACATCCCATGTACCATTCATGTACATGCTCAATCCAAGTCATATACATGCTCAATCCAATTTGAATAATAAGATAAGAATAGCATTCTCCATTGACCTTGTGTAAACCATTCCATTTGGTGTTTGTTGCACTAAGTTTAAAGAACAATGTTGGAGAATTATAAGATGTAAGTTAGGTATGAGCTATTTGTTACCTCTTTATTACCTTTTTTTTTAAGTGAGGGTGCACTTGAGTGAGGGTGCACAAGCTAAGAGGAAGGGCACACTTGTTGAGATAGGGTGTACAAGTTCAACAACATGCACAAATCTTCAAGAGAGGCTAACACTTGCTTAGATGAAGTTCCCTACACCTTAGAAGGGAAGTTAACTGATGTATAAAGGAATTTGACATGAGAAGGCATCTACACTAACTGTAGCTCGGGTTCTGTTCTCTACAAAATTTCAAATATTTCTCTCTCTGTCATGGTCCTAGGCGAGGTTTATCAGATGCTCACTTAGCATCAAGCTCGCGACCTTCTGTTCATTCTCCGTTGGGGAGATCTACGCATTCTCGTTATTGATTGTTATATCTTTCTTCCAGGATGGTCCTCAACCCATCCCATTCCTTCTGTCATAATGGAGCTCTGGTCATCTTGGTCTGCCATACCCAGTGGTACTTCGGGCTGACATTCTGCAGTTTTTGGCCATGCTTCTATTTATGGGAGTGGTTGATAATTCAACCACTAGTCCTTTCTTCATTAATTGATTTCTCTCCTTGGGATCCAAAGGAGGTTTGTTATCCTCATCAAGGGAATTTGGGGTTATTTGATATAATGAACCTCCCTTATAGTTTTCACATTCTTTCCTCTAGTGATATCATGGGTAGTACTTTCAAGGCTTCACCCCCACATTCATTTATTGACAACTCAAACAATAATACATTTAGACTGTCCACATGCCTTAGCATGGTAATCCTATTTTATCAATAATTACAAGCTGGGGGAAACAAGGGTGTTACATGAATTATAACAGGTAGACACATAACACTATAGATGCAACAAATAACTATGAATCAACATGTTAAATACTTTTAGAACGATGTAATATGTGAACACAAAGAAAGAGAGATGAACTCATTTCCTTAGGTTTCCTCTATGTCTATCATTTTCTCATCAAAATTGGTCAAAATTTTTGTTGAGCCACACATTTATAGATAATATCGTTAATAAATTTCAATGTAATACCCATAGACCATGACTAATTGTTTTGGTGTTTTGAAAAGCCAGGAGGGGAGGAAAAGATAATAGAGGAAACAACATTATAGCAGGTGTGGGATCCAAACACATTGGGTTTGTATATCAAATCTGATGTCGATTCTCATATTGATAGGGATCAAACATGCGAGTAACACATGAATTCAAGTTGGGATTAAAAAAAACAAGGTGTCCAAGCTTCTCAAGGAAGCTTTCATTAAGTGACACTTTAACAATTCATATGTCAATACAATGGTAGGATTATATGGGTCTAAGTTATGTAATGGATTGAATTTTGTGGATGGTACATTGTATCATGGAATAATGGAAGCCAATGAGAAATAAGAAATAGATGATTATAGTCTTTAGATGTCGAAGGCAAGTAATGCGAGTGAATTCTTGAGTCTTTCTCATAATTCACATTCATCCTCATATTATAAAAAAGGTACAATACTCATTCAACAACCATGTTTGGGAGTTGAGACATTGATAGGTTGTTGAAAATGTGACCCTTATTTTGAAATTTTATAATATTTGTTGTCTTTTATAAATGGAAAGTGATTTAAAAAATTTACATTTTTTTTAAAGGGTGTTTTATAAATTACCTTTTTTGAATGGGTTTGAACTCCTTAGAAGGGTTGGGAAGGGTTCAATTTTTATCATTTCCCACTATGATACACTCAATAGAATTATCAAAAATCTATAGAAGACTATTGACAAGGGTTCAAAGACATTTTTTTTTTTGTGCATGAGGACATGCAAAGTCTTCCTCTTGGGGGAGACGTTGAGTACATTTTTATGCTTCCTTTCACTCCATAAAACCATACTTTTGTCTCCAAAACCATCCATTTTTCCTTCATTTTATTCCATATTTTCCATAAAACATCCTATGCAAGGTACATTTATCATTCTTTAGCTTAAGAATTGAATTTTTGAATTTTTAGCATTAAAATTAAAAAATTATCATAAATTACAGGATTTGACTAAATCTCGTAATTGCTCCAAGGTTCATGTACTTTCATGACAGCTGGGAAAAATCAAATACATGTGTCATGATACTTGATGTACAAGAATGGATGAATACCTATCGGTTTTGAGATCTGAGCTTTCCAGGTGCCTGATCAACGCTGGTCAAATAGGGCCACTTCAACAGAAAATACCCTGTTTTAGCAGAAAATCATGGACAATTTTAGATTTTCTTGGTATTTGTGCATGTTTTATGGATCTGAACGGGGTATTTGACCTTCCTAGAATATTTTATGGATCTGATCATCATCTTAGGAGACTTCTTAGCATTTTCAGTTTCAAACTTCTTGTATAAATACTTCAAGACATGGACTAGTATGACATCTGATGTTAATGAAGAAAACTCTGAATTTTCAGTCTTGAGATTAGTTTGGTGTTTTTTTCTTGATGATGTTTATGAGATGATTATGTGAATGTTGCTGGAAGTTCCTTCTTAACTGAGACAACTCTAGGTGTACAAGTGAAGCACTGGAGGGCCCCCTTTGCCAAGATAATACACTTCTCCTTTTTCATTATTTTCAAGTAAATTTTGGTATGAGCTTTAGTTCAGTTTACATTTTGCTGTAGGTAATGTTGTTGTGTTTTACTTGATTTCAAAATTAGTTATGTTGCTTATGAATATGGGAAAGAAAAGAATGCATCTCTTGTAAAAGGTTTTAGTCTTTCTGACATTTACAAGCCTCCAAACTAGTTTGAATGCTTACTGATTTGAATGCTTAATATTAGTTGAATGATTTTACTTTAGTTTGCTGATTAATGGTAAGAGATCTAAGAATACACCTTCTGTAAAGAAGCTTAGAATTTCTTTCATACTCAACACTTAGATTAGTTTTTGAATTATTTTCATTTAAAGAACTAAATTTATCTCTAATTCCATACATTTTGGATGCGTCTCTAAGTCTTACAAACACCCCAAATTGACAATCAAATACACTCTAATTTACATCAGTAGATTGGATAATCTTTTGAATAATTTGAAAATTTGGGAGAAGAAGCCAATCCTAAATGGGATGTGGAGCTCATTATCGATGTAAAACAATTTATTAAAGAGTTTAAGGCATAACAACACTAGGACAAACTACGTAGACAAGATGTAACAAAGTTAAAGGAGCCTCTTCAAGAGGCAATGAAGCACATTAAGCTTGCATGACTCCTTGAAGAAAAATTCCAATAGGTGGAATATGAAGTAGTCAAGATAAGGGTTAGGGAGGTAGCCGAACTCGATCGAGAAAGATGAGGGTTAGGGAGGTAGCCGAACTTGATCGAGAAATATGAGGGTTAGGGAGGTAGCTGAACTCAAGACCAAGAAAGACGCCAAACATGTAAATAAACTACCAAGGTCAACTCAAAGGGGAACACGTAGAGGTTGACACATACAAAGGTAAAATGAGTATGAGAGAAAAAGGGTCTAAAGGAATATTTGATTGACACAGATTCATCAAACAAATCTCCCAAGTGGACTTGATCATAGAATAAAATACCAAATAGTCCTTGAGCAAAGTTGGAAGCAGTGTCTCGAAAGGAAGGAGTTTGACTAATAAAAAGAAGAGTCAAACCAAAACAAGGACCACTGTTGGCAAAGTAGTGTAGACTGGCCTGGCCTTTTGAAGTCTACAACAAAGGCCACACAAATCGAGGTATATTAGGGTCTACTCAAGATGACCAACACTAATGAAAGTGTGGGGGGAAAGTAAATAAGTGGCCAAACAAGAAACCAAAAAAGGAGGTATCAAAATGATATCAACTCCCTCCATATGCTTAAGAAAATCTGAAGAGTCAAGACTGCCTTTGATATATTTTTGACAACAACTATTTGGTGCTACATGCCAAGGTAAGGAACAAGGATAAAAATATTAGACAACTAGAAGCATGTTAAGAACCAAACATCAATCTAGCATAGAAAAACCTCAAGAAAAGTACTCAACGCCTTGAAAGAGAGATAATATCAGATAATAAGCCTCTTCGAGGGGGCAACCTCCTTTTACCCCACTTAAATGTTCAAGTACAAGATG
>ML787086.1:396099-413324 GCA_009831015.1 Picea engelmannii
TGCTATTTGGGTTGATTTATTTACTGTGATATTTCTTTGATCTGATGATATGATGTTGACATGTTCTGACACGATTGTTGATGATGCAGGCTGACGATAGCTTGCCGACCAGACTCACATATGGAGTAAAGGGGCCACACACGCTTTCTAGTGAGGTTGAGGGAGAGGGGTGGAGAACAGCCCTACCACCGCCTACTAGCACTCCTGCCGTGGCTCGAACTATAGGTTAATGATTACCTAGTTCGAGAGAATCCACGATGTCGTGAGGGAAGACTGCGACAGTCACTCACGATGATTCTAAGGGGCGCGCAATAAGGCGGGGGCCTTATTCCTTAGAGCCCTTAGTCTCCCACAAGTTCACCTGGTGGAGTGTTGACTCCAGGGGTTATATATGTCTACCAATCAGTCCAGTTGGCGAGTGGAACCCTTGGAGCACGTGGTGCATCCTGAAGGGCACGTCGCACAAAAGAAACACAAGAAGCGAGTGGCACCCTTGGAGCACGTGGTGCATCCTGAAGGGAACGTCGCGTAAAGGAAATGAACGAGGCGAGTGGCACCCTTGGAGCATGTGGTGTGTCCTGAAGGGAACGTCGCATTAATGTGGATGAAGGAAACAAACCTAAATAAATCTAAGACAATAACGCCTTAAGATATTCTTAAACAACTTCCTTTACCCAGTGACGCCCAGTTCAGAATCTAGTACTAAGTCTAAAAATTTTAGGGTAAAATTTTAGTCTAACCCTAAGAGCAGACCCTGGAATAAAAATAACAAATTAAACAAAAAACCACCTAAGTAATAGTTTGGTCTTCATAAAATTATTGGGACGATGACGAGGGTAAGATTTAAAGCAAATCTAATAGTTTTAAAATTTTACAAGAAGGAATTAGTTCCTAACTTGTGGGAGAATGACATCACCTATGTAGTATAACATAAAGAAATTTCCGAAATTTGTTTTAAAAACTAAGACCATTATCCTCTCATTATCCCTGTCTACATTATTAAACTATCATCCATCACCTTAATCTTCCAGTGTCCGTTTCCCATTTACATGTCCATTTCACATTATTAAATCACCATCCATCCCCTTAATTTCTCATTATTCCTCTTTTCTGTTATACATCTACTTTTCCCACATACATGTTTGTCATCACTTTAATCTCTTATTAACCTATATATATATATATATATATATATATATATATATATATTAATGATAAATTAAAATCATGGATGGTGATAAATTAAAATGATGAATAACATGCTTGTAAATAGGAAAAGTAAAGTAATATATATTTATTATGAACAAATTGACGTGTATTCCATAATCTCTAATTTATAGAAAAAGAAAATAATTTATGGAGAAGGGTAGGGATGAGTGACACTTGTAAAAGAGAGAAATTTTTAGGGTTTCATTAAAAACTTAAATTTATTATGATTTAGGGTTTGAGGGGATAAAAAGAGGGGAGGAAGGGAGAAAAGAGGGGGGGGAGATATTAGGTATTGTTATGCTGCCGAAATGGAGGACTGGACTGATTACTTGTGAGGAGTTGGGACTTTCTCAGCTGGGATTAGAGTGGTAGCTCAGCCGTTGAGGCGCGCTGGGAAGCTAGGTATACTATCTAGACCGTGTGTGGCCCCTTTGCGGCTCGGGGGGTTGAGGGGGAAGCAGAGTACCCCTAGCGTTTGGCTGGGAGGTACCGATGTAGTCTCTACGATCGGCAAGCGGAAGCGGCCCAAGGAGCGCGGACATCATTCGAAGCGGGCGAACAAGGTACGCATGTTCATAGAGTAGATTGCATTAGGATTTACGATTTCGTTCTGCATGTGTGTCGGGTAATATGGATGAAAATATTTAACTTCCATCTGTGTTGAGTCTCATTGGATTAAATGGTTTTCTCATTTACTTACTCTGCGAATGGGTTCATTTTCTTGCTGTAAAAAGTTTTACTGTGTAAATCGAATGAACTCTGCGAAATGGGTGCATTTTCTTGCTGTAAAAAGTTACACTGTGTAAATCCAAACAAACTCTGCGAATGGGTGCATTTTCTTGCTGTAAAAAGTTTTACTGTGTAAATCGAATGAACTCTGCGAAATGGGTGCATTTTCTTGCTGTAAAAAGTTACATTGTGTAAATCCAAACAAACTCTGCGAATGGGTGCATTTTCTTGCTGTAAAAAAATATTACTGTGTTGATAAGGCGTTTGTTTCCTCATGGTTGAATTTTTCTACTCTGGTGTACGGTTAATTCTGTGATTCCATTGAGTCTGCGTTTTATTTATGGTTAATTGGCCTGGTGTGTTTTATTGCCAGCGAAGTATTACAAGAATGCCTTCGCCATGCTTAGGTCTCCTGATAGGAAGTTTTTGTTTTCCGCCTTAAGCAACGCCCGACTGGCTTATAATCTCGGCTGTGAATACCATGCAATCGATGTTTAATGTCCACGGATTTCTGTGTGATACCCCCATTTTCTTTCTTTCCAACGAAGTCCTCTTGCGCGCAGTTGTCCTTGCACCCCTTCTTTACCTAGAAACGTTTAATTTGTATGCTGTTGTGGTTCAAATTAAATTCGGGTCTGTAATGTGTTTTTTTTATCCCTCCTGTAATGAGATCCTTGGGTTGGGCAGCAGAAACCTCAGTAGTGGATTTTAGCAATCTGGATTCATTTTGGGGACTGTGTAGGTTGATTTATTTTATTCTGTAGTATTTTAATTCTTGGGCCAGAACTCCAGCAGACTTTAGCGTGAGGGGGACTCATTTAAATCGGACTGCGTGTTGGGTTAATATTGTAGTTAATGCCTGGAATTGCCCGAGCAAGGCGAGACTTGCTGGACCCGATGACCATGATGAGGCGTCAGCTTGCAGTCACCGATTCGTGGTTCTTACACCTGTGGCGCGACCAACATCCCACTGGTCTTTAGCCTTCATTTTTAATTTGACTATTGCGGTGAGTGGAGGTTCCGACAGTCAGTAATTTATTTTTGTTAAGGAATGCCAGATGGTAGCTGGTTCCTTCCCCTCCCTTCCACCGTGACATGTGGCGACCTTCCCTCCCTACCCTTTTCCGTGTAGTTGCCCCGTGATTGGGTCGCTGCCCCTCTGCCCCTTAAATCCTCCTGTAACGAGGCAGGTTTGCCAACGCGCAGCCCCGTTTTTATTTTTCCAGCTTAAATCTTAACAGTTTATATTGTGCCTACAGCCTACCCACCCTGATGAATTTAGCAATACCGTAATCAGGCCACTTGTTGTTGATTCATTCAAGAAAAAGGGGAAGGGTTCCATCGTTGGTCTACGGTTATGACTATGTTCATCAAATTCTATTTGAGTCACAAGTGTAACGCCTTTTAGTTTTAAAATCTTATCGTTTGCAATTCGAAATAAATAGTTGATGTAAAACCATATTACCTGGTAAATCCTTCATTACCACTTAGTCATTCGTTAGTGAAGGGTGAAAACAAAAGTTTAGAACATTAATCTGTTACCCTTCCGGAGTGTATGAATATTCAGTTTACATTTCTGTAATCTATATCAGTGTTTATTGATGCGGGAGTGATTATGAGTGGTAGTAGTTAGAGTATTGTGATACTATATTTATGAACCCGGGAATATTTTGTCACCACTGATGTTCTTTTCTTTTAAAAATAAAAATAAAAATAAAAATATAAAAATTTCGATGCTATTTATTTTAGTAAAGAATGATTGTGAGCTGTAGCAGCTAGAGTGATTGTGATTTTAATCAATTTGGGAAGCCTCGTTGGTGAGTTTTAATTCCTTAAAAGAAGGGATTTTTCCTTTAATCATTTATTTAAAAAGGGTAAACGTTATAAAAGATAAGTATCCATGTAAGGTTTTGCTTATTGTATGCTTATGGGAATAATTAAGGCTAAGGATATTATTGTTTAGGGTAGTGAGTAATGTATTGTGAAGCTTAATGATTAATGCTTTTGGGTAAATGTTAAATGTTATTTGCTTTATGGTAATGATTAAGGTAATGTAATGCCTATTGTAAATGCTTGGTAAAGTTATGGTTGATGTGGTTCCGCTGAAGGGTAGTGATAATGTAATGAAAAGTTTAATGTTAATGTTATTGGTCATGGAACTATCAATGTGGAGGTTGTCATCGTTTTATGGCTTTGACAATGTAATTGATAATGACAACATAAGGAGCAAGGTGATTGTCTTGCATTTTAGTTGTCATAATATAAAATGTAATGCGGTCATTAATTTATGATGATGATGTTGAAGGTTTATTATCCTCGACAACGGTTATAATGTGATATCTTGAAAACGCACAAAGGTCATGATAATTTGGTAGATGAGGAGGTGCGATTAAATGAATTACCTTACCTTAAGGTTGGCCTTAGTAACTCGTCATTTAATAGAAGTCAATGGAGTGAATGGTATGTTTTTAGTGTTGTTGAGTCTCTCTAGTGGTTGGTCATTGTCAAAGTCCTTCTGACTTGCGTCACCCATAGAGGTCGTGGTTGTCTGTTGATATTGTAGTACTTGGTTCTCTTGCATTGCGTGGTCTTCTTGTGTCGGGTAGGATATAGACACCTCCATGTAGCCTTAGTATATATGTCTGTGTGCATGATTTTTCTGTGTAGAGAATCCAGTGCCGTATCAAGAGTCTCGGGCCCTTTAAAGGCAGGGTTTCCACTCTTGCGACACACCTGACAGATATTACTAGTTTCTGCCTGAGCAGTCAGCCAGGAGCCTATCTGACCTTCTCTCTCTCCGGAGCAGAGGACTAATATTAAACGCCCTGCTTTTCTGTGCAGAAATAGTAAACTCTACTACTATGGATTCTTCCCTCTATGACTGTACTGTACATAACACCTCGTGTCGTTTTCTTCTTACAGCTGCTTGTTGTGCGCCTTATGTCATTGGTCGTTAATGCTTGCAGTTATTTTTTGTGCATCTTATGACTTCTTTTTGTGATCATCGTGGTTGCATCCTATTAGTCGTCGGGTGGTGACGTAAAGTCAAGTGTGTCTGTGTTCTTTCTACACGCGCGCACACACATTTTAAAAAATAAAAAAATAAAAAATAAAAATTTGGCACCTGTTATCAGAGTTGTTGTCATGACAAAGAGGTACGTCACACTGATGATATTGTTCTTATGGTGAAGTTTCCCTATGACCTAGGAAAACAACTAATAATCCTCAAGGACTTATGCTCTAGCATGGGCATGACTGTTAACACTAACAAAACAAAGGTTATGATAATTAAATCCAAAAGGAATACATATGATACTTTTTTTATGAAAAAAATAGCTTGGAGGAAGTGCCTTCATACAAATATCTTGGAATTGATATCCACCACAAGCTCAATTGGAACTATGTCTAGGTTGTTCATTTTACACAGTTAATAAATTAGATAATAGGAGTAAAACTGCGTTAATTAGATTTGAAACTTGATGTTTCAATCCCCAATTTGGGATCATCTTTAGGAGAGCAAGCTCACAAATTAAAACTCATCTTCTTGAATAATAAATGATAATATTCCCCTTTTATGTTGAAAGTCAACTTTTTAGCCAACTCATTCCCTTTATTTATTTGGATTATTATTTATTTTAAGGATATGTAGGACATGATTCCAAGCTTTTTTGATCTTTAAACCTTCATCTCTCTTCAAATTATTCATTTTCAACTCGATTTCTAGTGCTTCCCATATTTTTATTTTTCCATGATGTTCTAATTTAGCGATGATCTTAGTGTCCTTGATACATATGTGATGTCTAAGGTTTTGCGAGTGTTCAACTACAATGGATTTATTTGATTGATTATGTCTAATGTCAACAAAATTCTCTTTCAAACTTACTTGGAATGATATTCTCATTTCACCAATATATTTCTTACCACAAGAGCATGGGATAGAATATACACCTTTTTTCACTTTCGGGTTATGGCATCTTTTTCATGATCTAGCATTTTCCTTAGGGTTATAGGAGGGGAAAAATATAATTCAATATTACTTTTCTTCAGAATCCTTGCGATTTTTTCAGTGGTACCTTTAATGTATAGCAGGTTTATGTTCTTACCTTCCTCATTATCATTTTTCTTGATACACAATCCTCTCCTGACTTTTAAGACAACCATATTAAACTATTTTTTTTTGTATCCATTCATTTTGAACACATTCTACATGTGTTTTGAACCATATCTACTAGAACATATGAAAACTAGGGTTTATGGTTTCCATGATGAATTGATGATGGAAGAAAGTGGGTGTTTCAGTCAAATTTGAGCCCAAAAACCCTCCCATATCGTTAAGGCATACGAAAAGTCTATCCAGGTCAAATTTCAATGCATATAGATACAATTTGAAAACATTTCAACGTTGGCCCCATTAACATGTCACTGTTGCCTGCCTCTAGTATCTTGATGGTGTTGATTAAGAAATCGATGAAAAAGAGGGATTTTTCATCACAAATATGACGCAGATACATTGTATATACATTAATGTAGAACCTAAAAGAAAAATGAAGAAAGACTGACGAAAACCTAAAATTTGTGTCAACCAAATTGTGTACTTTGAAAGAAAATTAGGGTTTATGGTTTACATGATGAATTGACAATGGAAGAAAGTGGGTGTGTCACTCAAATTTGAGTCCAAAAACCCTCCCATATTGTTAAGGCATGTCAATAGTCTATCCATGACAAATTTCAGTGCATACAAAAATTGTTTGAAAAAATTTCAACGTTGGTCCCATTCGCAGGTCACTATTGTCGGTGTCTAGTCCTCGTACAATTTTCATTCCTTTTTCCTTGTTATGTGTTCCTCGTTCCTTGTTCCTCATTCTTTGTTCCTCGTTCCTCATTCCTTGACCATGGTGTAGTCCCCAAGATCCATTATTTTTGTACAAAACATACTAATGGCATAAAATGTCCCACACAAAGACCAAATTAATATTAGCTACATAAGTCTTTTGTCTTTTTTCAATGAATATGTAACAAATATCAATTATAAGAAGATTCAAATAGGACCTAGGAACCTTAAGTTATTTTTTTAACCATGGGTGACATAACACTGTCATTCAATAGTAAAATTGTTACATTTCATTGTAAGGAATCATGTGTATTGAGGAATTGAGCCACCACAAAGGAAACATACCAATAATATTTGTCTTATGAACAAGATATGGTACTATCCACTTTGAGGTTTGGCACAGAGATTGTTCTTATAAAATACACTACATTGCACCATAATATAATCCCTACAATCCTTGCAAACCATGTAACACCATTCAAATTAGACACAATATTCTTGTGATGAATTAGCTATACTATCGAGGATTTTTTTCGTCGATAGTATAGCAAATTCGTCGCAAGATTATTTACATTCGTATCTCTTGTGACAATATCAAAGTATTCTTGGATTCATTTCATATTTGGTTTATCAACTTGAAATCTCAATTTGATACTTTGCAAGCTAGTTGGACCTTCAGTCAAATACAAATATGAAACTTGGAATCATTAACATATCTACTAGAACATATGAAAAATAGGGTTTATGGTTTCCATGATGAATTGATGATGGAATAAAGTGGGTGTGTCAGTCAAATTTGAGTACAGAAACCCTCCCATATCGTTAAGGCATGCAAATAGTCTATCCAGGTCAAATTTCAATGCATTCAGATACAGTTTGAAAACATTTCAATGTTGGCCCCATTCACATGTCACTGTTTCCCGCCTCTAGTATCTTGATGGTGTCGATTAAGAAATCAACGAAAAATATGGATTTTTTATCACAACTATTATGCAGATACATTTTATATACATTAATGTAGAATCTGAAATAAAAATGAAGAAAGACTGACAAAAACCTAAAACTTGCGTCAACCAAATTGTGTACTTTGAAAGAAAATTAGGGTTTATGGTTTACATGATGAATTGATGATGGAAGAAAGTGGGTGTGTCACTCAAAATTGAGTCTAGAAACTCTCCCATATCATTAAGGCATGACAATAGTCTATCCATGACAAATTTTAGTGCATACAAAAATTGTTTGAAAAAATTTCAACGTTGGCCCCATTCGCAGGTCATTGTTGCCGGTGTCTAGTACTAGTACAATTTTCATTCCTTGTTCCTTGTTATGTGTTCCTCGTTCATTTCTCCTTGACCATGGTGTAGTCCCCAAGATCCATTAATTTTGTACAAAACATACTAATGGCATAAAATTTCCCATACAAAGACCAAATTAATATCCTCTACATAAGTCTTTTGTCTTTTTTCAATGACTATGTAATGAATCTCAATTCTAAGAAGATTCAAATAGGACCTAAGAACCTTAAGTTATTTCCTTAACCATGGGTGACATAACACTATCATTCAATAGTAAAAATTTTACATTTCATTGTAAGGCATCATGTGTACTGAGGGCTTGAGCCACCACAAAGGAAACATACCAAGAATATTTGTCTTATGAACAAGATATGGTACTATCCATTTTTAGGTTTGGAATAGAGATTGTTAATATATAATACACTACATTGCACCATAATATAATCCCTACACTCCTTGCAAACCATGTAACACCATTCAAATTAGACACAATATTCTTGCGACGAATTAGCTATACTATCGATGAACTTTTTTCGTCGATAGTATAACAAATTTGTCGCAAGATTATTTACATTCATCTCTCTTGCGACGATATCAAATGATGCTTGGATTCATTTCATATTTGGTTTATCAAATTGAAATCTCAATTTGATACTTTGCAAGCTAGCTGGACCTTCAGTCAAATACAAATATGAAACTTGGAATCATTAACATATCTACTAGAACATATGAAAAATAGGGTTTATGGTTTCCATGATGAATTGATGATGGAAGAAAGTAGCTGTGTCAGTCAAATTTGAGTCCAGAAACCCTCCCATATCGTTAAGTCATGCGAATAGTCTAACCAGGTCAAATTTCAAAGCATACAGATATAGTTTGAAAACATTTCAACGTTGCCCCCATTCACATGTCACTGTTGCCCGCCTCTAGTATCTTGATGGTGTTGATTAAGAAATCAACGAAATAGAGGGATTTTTTATCACAACTATGATGTTGATACATTGTATGTACATTAATGTAGAACCTGAAAGAAAAATGAATAAAGACTGACAAAAACCTAAAACTTGCGTCAACCAAATTGGGTACTTTGAAAGAAAATTAGGGTTTATGGTTTACATGATGAATTGATGATGGAAGAAAGTGGGCATGTTACTCAAATTGGAGTCTAGAAACCCTACCATATCGTTAAGGCATGCCAATAGTCTATCCATGAAAAATTTCAGTGCATACAGAAACTGTTTGAAAAAATTTCAACGTTGGCCCCATTCGCAGGTCACTGTTGCCAGTGTCTAATACTCGTACAATTTTCGTTCCTTGTTCCTTGTTCTATGTTCCTTGTTCCTCATTCCTCATTTCTTGTTCCTCGTTCCTCATTCCTTGACCATGGTGTAGTCCCCAAGATCCATTATTTTTGTACCAAACATACTAATGGCATAAAATGTCCCACACAAAGACCAAATTAATATCCGCTACATAAGTCTTTTGTCTTTTTTCAACGACTATGTAACGAATATCAATTCTAAGAAGATTCAAATAGGACCTAAGAAACTTAAGTTATTTCCTTAACCATGATGAAATAACACTATCATTCAATAGTAAAATTGTTACATTTCATTGTAAGGCATCATGTGTACTGAAGGCTTGAGCCATTGCAAAGGAAACATACCAAGCATATTTGTCTTATGAACAAGATATGGTATTATCCATTTTTAGGTTTGGAATAGATATTGTTCTTATATAATACACTACATTGCACCATAATATAATCCCTACACTCCTTGAAAACCATGTAACACCATTCAAATTAGACACAATATTCTTGCGACGAATTAGCTATACTATCAACGAACGTTTTTCGTCGATAGTATAGAAAATTCGTCGCAAGATTATTTACATTCGTCTCTCTTGTGAAGATATAAAATGATGCTTGGATTCATTTCATGTTTGGTTTATCAACTTGAAATATCAATTTGATACTTTTCAATCTAGCTGGACCTTCAGTCAAATACAAATATGAAACTTGGAATCATTAACATATCTACTAGAACATATGAAAAATAGGGTTTATGGTTTCCATGATGAATTGATGATGGAATAAAGTGGGTCTGTCAGTCAAATTTGAGTCTAGAAACCCTCCCATATCGTTAATTCATGCGAATAGTCTATCCAGGTCAAATTTGAATGCATACAGATACAGTTTGAAAACATTTCAACATTGGCCCCATTCACATGTCACTATTGCCTGCCTCTAGTATCTTGATTGTGTTGATTAAGAAACCAATGAAATAGAGGGATTTTTCATCACAACTATGACACAGATAAATTGTATATACATTAATGTAGAACCTGAAAGAAAATTGAAGAAATACCGACGAAAACCTAAAACTTGCATCAACCAAATTGTGTACTTTGAAAGAAAATTAGGGTTTATGGTTTACATGATGAATTGATGATGGAAGAAAGTGGGTGTGTCACTCAAATTTGAGTCCAAAAACCCTCCCATACCGTTAAGGCATGCCAATAGTCTATCCATGACAAATTTCAGTGCATACAAAAACTATTTTAAAAAGTTTCAACGTTGGCCCCATTCGCAGGTCACTGTTGTCGGTGTCTAGTCCTCGTACAATTTTCGTTCCTTGTTCCTTGTTCTGTGTTCCACATTCCTCGTTCCTAGTTCCTTGACCATGGTGTAGTCCCCAAGATCCATTATTTTTGTACAAAACATACTAATGGCATAAAATGTCCCACACAAAGACCAAATTAATATACACTACATAAGTCTTTTGTCTTTTTTCAACGACTATGTAACAAATCTCAATTCTAAGAAGATTCAAATAGGTAAAAATATTGATGAAATCTTATACGATCACGGTGGTATAAAAATGAAAGAGATTCTCTTGGTTTTAAGAATAATTTATCCTCTACTAAACAAGGCCAACCACATGAAGGTGGAAGCTCATATGGCCCCTCCCCTCCCCCTCACATCACTCTCAATTGATCCCCAAAACTGAATCCTATTAAGATTCATGCATAGAAACTACAAAAAAAACAATTAGTGAAGGTACATGAAATTATGTGTTTCTAAATGATATTTTTAGTCTACCATGTACTTTAGTATATTGACAACTATTTTCAGGTTTCAAATAATAATTAAACAACATGTAACATAGGATATAAAACGTCGCATAAAACTTAAAAACATGTAATTGACCCATGACATTAAAAGTAAATTATTTTAAGAGAATAATTCATACAAATTAAAATATTATATAGTCACGTACCCAATCCAACCTCAACATCTGTGTAATCATCCTTATTCTCTATCTTGATCTTCTTCATCGAACTCAACATCTGTATCATCATATGGTTCTTAAATTATGTTGAAAGGATTGATGATATCATCATTGTTATCAATGTCATTTTCGAGCATATTTTCATCGACATCATCATCAAGAATTGCAATATTTTCTCCTACTCCTGGATCATGATATTCTTTGTCTTCTTCATCTGTCGACCCTCCATGATATTCCGGCTCTATATGATCTGTCGAATCATCTTCTTGATCTTCAATATCATGTTCTTCCTATAAATGAGTATACTTAATTGGCATTCCTCTTGGATCATATCTAACAACAAATGACCAATCCCTTTCACCTGGAACATTTGTGTAAAAGACCTGTTCACATTGGCTTGGAAAAACATAAATGTTACAAGGGAAAAACTCTCTATGGCCAAGGGTAAACCACAATAGATAGGTATGACTGCAGAAATCAACTCGATTCCAACATGTGCTATATAAACTAATGTGCAATATGAGGAAGAAGCCCACCTCAATCCAATCATTTGATGTCGTTCCACCGTTGAGCACTTTGACCCAAAGCCTTAGACTTGCAAGAAGTTCTCGACAAACAAGTGATGCAAGTATATAGCGACAGTATATAAAATGAGTTAGCACATTAGATAGCACAATCCATTAATAAACATTACAAACATGCCCATGGATAATAATCATATATTTGCAATATATCGATAGGACGCGAAAGGAGTATTTCTTTTAATAATTGATCAATTGAAGTATCAACATTACAAACTTCCATGTCAGCACGGTTCAAAACCAACAAACCAAGTTCCTTCCAACTGGGTCTCCACCACTTCAATCCTCCACCAAAGACAAGCTCATAGCAAAGAGATAAAGAGATTCTCTTGACAATAAGGGAATATCTTGGGGGCTGAACACTGTGTTCAGACTTGAGGGACAAAGGGATGCAGATTCAATATGAAGTAATTCCTCCAGAGTAACTTTTCTCTCAAAGTTGAATGCTTTCTCTCTCTTTTTCCATAGCTCTAAATTGTGCTCTTATAGCCTCCAGAATGCAATTGAAGGGTCGAGTCAGAATTTTTCCAGTATATGGAAGGCCAAAGATCAGAGATCTTCTGTCGTGACATGGAAACCTGAACTCATTTTGTATTTTCTGGCACAAATCCTGATATACGTGAGTTGTAGTGGAGCATCAAGCGTATGCACATCTTGCAAAGCAGTTAGGGAGCGTATATGTGGAAAAATATATATTTTTGGCTCTGGATTTATCAAAAAGGGGTTTGATAAGTCTGCATAGGGAAATGGAAAAAGGTCCTCTATGCAAGATAGCAATGGTGAGGCAAATCTTGCTATAACAGATGCCCCCTAATGTGTGATATCAGAGGAGTATCTGTGATGGACGAAATACATTATAAATAACCCAGAAGTGGAGTGGTAGAGAACCAGCTAGATGAACCCAATTGCTCATTACATTATGTACTAACTTTTCATACATGGCTGCCAAGAATACAATGAAGATCCATGTGGAAAATATACCAACAAGTATTCATGGCCATGAGTAGGAAAATATAAATGCGGTTACATGCAAATAGCTGTCATAGTCACGAACAAGGCTCAGTGAAGCCAGTCTCAAAATCAATCTAAAGATATCTGTATACCAAGGAGTACAATCTAATCTCCCATGATCATTGAAGTCAAATAGGTACTGGTCCGATGAAATGGAAACAACAACTCAGGAAAGCTGTGTCTACAAAGTGATGTCTTCAAGTCTTCAATACAATCTGCCAATGGTGCAAGTCTACATCATGCGAATAAATGAGTTGAGTTCGAACATGATGAGACATCATTTGATTATCGGTCATTGAGGTATACCATTAACAAATGTGATACAACCTACCAATGATGAAAGTGGGTATCAAGGCACCGAGTACATCTCTACAAATGTGAATGAAGGAGCTGGTGTTGAACATTTGAGAAATCCATTGATTAGGAGACATTGATGTATTCCCATCTGTCAATGGCAAGAGAACATTCCACTAATGATTGCAAACCTCAAGGTACTCATAAAACTCTAAGTCTCATATCCATAATACATGAGCTGAATTCGATGGAAAGAGACCCGCTGGAAGGAGAGCATTAAGTCATCTCTCATCAGTCAGCATGAGGAACAAAGCAGGAGCTTCATGATTTGGTGGAGATCGAATGAAGAACATGTTCATGAACTAACGACCCTATGCATATTTCGCGTGTGCCAAATGCAAGTGGTACATGAAAAATACCCCCTGAATAACAGCCAGTGATGAAAACTACTGACAAAGGAGAGGAAACCACCAATAAGGATAATGGCATCCAAGACACTGCATGAATCCCAAAGTGTGAATAGATGTCTTTCTGTCGAACACAAGGGAAACCACCCAGTCAACAACCCATGATGAAATGTCGATTGCTGGGTTCAAGGTGACCTACCAATGATGAAAGTAGGGCTAGGGTGCATCATAAGACCAAAGTATCATGTGATTCTGAGACAAACTGAGGGTATGGACGACATGCGAAGTCAATATTTCTGAGGGGTGGCCGACATAGGTTGATAGAATTCCTTTGAACAAGAGCATGAGACATACGGTGGACTTTGGCAGCATAGACTTAATGATTTGACGATTAGATGCAGGAGACATCCATAATGTTCTCTATAGTGGCTGGAAGATTAACCAGTTGGTAGAGAAAATTCTGTAACGAGATCAACTTCCTAAGGCCATGCTAAACCCAAAATTATGATGATGCAAGGACTCAATAACTTTTTTCTCTATTCAAAGGTGACACAAATTCTTCCAAATACAATATAGTACTCCCTTCCCGCCCGTATTTTTTGTTTTTTCATAACAATTGAATGTTATGATACATAGGAGGGAATGAGTGTCGCAAGTAAGAAAAACTAGTTCTCACAGTGGAACGTACCTATGCTCAATGCAAGGAAATGCATGCGAGAGATGGACACTCGGGGTGATGTTCCCTCCAAGGTATAGGGTGTCAAATTGCGAAGGATAAGAACAAGGCTCTACTTGGTTGAGGATGCAAACTTCTTGGGCCATGGTTTATAACACAAAGCGTGAACCGGCTAAAGGCTCAATACTACAAGCAAGGGGGAAGTGGTATACGCTCTTGTTCAAGAGAAAAGGGCGTATATACGCTTCTTGTAGTGGGACAGTAAGCGTATACATGCAACTGTCAGGGAAAAAATGGCGTATATCCTTTAAAACAAGGCTAGGAAAGGTAAAAAAGGATGAAAACTCAGACCCGGAGTGAACAGACTCTGTCCAACTATGATATGACAAGAAATACAAAGGCAAAAGAGTAGCGTAAGAAGGAAAAATAATTCAACCCTTAGAAGGAAGATCTCTCCCCAGTGGAGTCGCCAATTCTGTTACAAGGGAAAAAATCTCTATGGCCAAGGGTAAACCACAACAGATAGGTATGACTGTAGAAATCAACTCGATTCCAACATGTGCTATATAAAATAATTTGCAATACAAGGAAGAAGCCTACCTCGATCCAATCATTTGATGTTGTTCCACCGTTGAGCACTTTGACCCAAAGCCTTAGACCTACAAGAAGTTCTCGACAAACAAGTGATGCAAGTATATATCGACAGTATATAAAATGAGTGAACACATTAGATATCACAATACATTAATAAACATTACAAACATGCCCATGGATAATAATCATATATTTTCAAGATATCGATAGGATGGGAAAGGAGTATTTCTATTAATAATTGATTAACAAAAGTATCAACGTTACAGACTTCCGTGTCGACACAGTTTGAAACCAAGAAACCAAGTTCCTTGCAACTGGGTCTCCACCACTTCAATCCTCCAACAAAGGAAAGCTCATAGGAAAGAGATAAAGAGATTCTCTTGACAATAAGGGAAGAGCTTGGGGGTTGAAAACTATGTTCAGACTTGAGGGACAAAGGGATGCAGACTCAATATGAAGTAATTCCTCCAGAGTAACTTTTCTCTCAAAGTTGAATGCTTTCTCTCTCTTTTTCCATAGCTCAAAATTATGCTCTTATAGCCTCCAGGATGCAACTGAAGGGTTGAGTTGGAACGTTTCCTATATATGGAAGACCAAATATCAGAGATCTTCTATCGTGACATGGAAACCCGACCTCATTTTGTATTTTTCAGCACAAATCCCAATATACACGAGCTGTAGTGGATCATCAAGCGTATACGCATATTGCAAAGAAGTTAGGGAGCATATCTGTGGAATATATATATATATATTTGGCTATGGATTTATCAAAAAGGGGTTTGATAAGTCTACATAGGGAAATGGAAAAAGGCCCTCTATGCAAGATAACAATGGTGAGGCAAATCTTGCTATAACAATAACGATCATGTCCTCTTTCAAACACCATTGTTTTAATCATTGGAAATCCGTTGGCATGTTGAATAACAATTCTTTCCTCATCACGTTCATGCATTCATAACCTATACCATTTGACATCAAACATAACTAATTTGAAGGAATTAAGGTCACACTCAAGTATATTGTATAAATACCCATAGTATCTATTTTCAGATTCTCGAGGATGTTTGTCACTCCTAGAGGAAACATTAGTGACCTGGAATACTGCAGTTTTCCCACTATCAGAAGTTTTCCTGGTTTCATCTAATTGTTTGATGTGAAATTTATGACCATTGCACCACATAGCCTTGTGGTGTTTCAACTGCAATATGTTAGATATGTAAAAGATGCATTATCAATTAATAAATTAACATATATTTATATAAATTCGAAAGTATCTGAAAAATACAATACACATGTAGTCACATTAATATAATATAAAATAAATGAATAAAATGGGTGAATTTTCTTACCTGTCCATTTTTCAAACCATATGCTAAATCAATTTCCCTCTGCGCAACATTGGCATCTTCGTTACGACGAACTTCTCTAACCAATTCAGAAAGTCGTTTCCATGATAACCTACCTCCATTATGTTGTTTACATATTTCAATCCATACATTCATCCAGTCAAGATTATTTGCAATGTATAAATGGAGTGCATCCCACTCTTGAGCAACTGAATAAAAAAAACTAATTCACCAATATTAAATATTAGTTATAACGTACAATATGCAGGTAATTACAAATATTTATAATTTATGAAATAAATTATATTAATATATTAATGAGTATGATCATATACACAAAAAATGAAACTTTATATGTATTATTAGTAAAAAAATTCACAATTATTAATATATTACCTCTCAATTTTTTCATTCTACCTTGCCCCAACAGATGCTCCTGATCTTCAAATCTTTTGATGGAGTTCACATCCCAAATGCGATCCACTGCATGCATAGTTGGCGCTACTAATTTAGGAAGATACTAACTAATATAGACCATGGATTTATATACCATATATCCCTCCACCATAGAACCCTCAGGACATGCTCTTTGTCTAACCAACGCCTTCAATGATTTCAAGTGCCTCTCCACCATCCACATTGACCTTGTGTGAACAGGTCCACAAATTTCAATCTCTTCAACTTGGTGTATGAGGTAGTGTTCTTGTGCATTGAAAAATGTAGGAGGTATATACTTTTGCATTTCACACATTAGATGAGGAATTTCTCTCTTCCAATACTTTATATCATCTTTATGGATTTATTTCAATGACAACTATCTACATGAGATCATGACACAAGAAAATAACATGTTTCAAGATAACATAATATAATATATTACATTACAAGTAAAACATGTGTCATTAAGTACAACAATAATTTGAAAGAACATTTTGCATATAAATCACAACTACTTACCT
>ML787086.1:425641-453492 GCA_009831015.1 Picea engelmannii
ATATATATATATATATATATATATATAATTTTATATAAAATTGACAAAATAAAAAATAATAATGAATGTATAGCTAATTACCATGGGATGATATTCATTCGATCCGCCATCAATGTGCCCATATTTCCTACAATGTTTTGTAGTTGTTACTATTAAAATTCTTACGGGACATATGAGGCAACCTTTTTTACAAGGGAAATAACATCTACCATCACCCTTTTCACCCACTTTACTTTTTTCCCCACCTCTAACTACATTCTGCGACATTCTTCCACACAAATTCTGCACAAAAATACCCTTTCGGAACCGTCGTTGTTATAGAAAGATTGTCACAACATCTTTAAATCGTCAAATATTTATAGTTCAATTTTAGGTCACAATCATCACAATTGCGACGACTGTGACCTAATTTTTTTTTATTTTTTTTACCTATTTATTTGTCATATTTAACGATCACTTTTAACGTTCCTTTATAACAGTCATTCATCTCTCTTGCGATGAAATTTGACCATATTAATTTAGACAAAGTACATTCGTCGTTCTTGAGACGAACATTGACCATATTAATTTATACAAAGTACATTCATCGAGATAACGACGAATACAGGGTGGATTTAGAAAAAAAAATGAATAATTGAACTTTTTCTCTTGAATGTTGCGACGAAAGAGTACTTTAATGACAGACAAAAGGGATATATAATGATGAGTAGAAGCATGGTGAATATTACAAAAGGAAGAATATCCATTATACAAAGATCCTTTCTGCAACAAATAAATATTTTCTTAAACATTGAACAATGATTTAATGGGAAAGCTACAACAGATCCTCTGTTGTTCATGAATCCATCAATCAATGGCAGCTATGATCCTCAAAACCTGCAATATATTCAAGAAATAATATAACAAAGAAATTGAAAAACACCGAAGACAATCTGATAAAAACACTCATGAATCTTTAATGGTAGAAAATGCCATTACAAACATGCCCTCAGGCTTACAAATGAGCAACTAAAACTGCTCTTCCAGTTCTCTCCTCTCTTGGATCATGAATCCAACCCTTTTCTCATAAAAATCCCTTTCATTTATAGTGAATAATATCTGTCTACCCTAAGTAGGTCGAAACCAAGGAATTACATAGGATCCTCCTCCATTTAGGAGTCTTGTTACAAAAGATTCCAACAAAGTCTAACAAATTCCTATTTTTTGGGGATTTTTTCTATGATGATAAATGTCTTTTGAAACATGTCATCCTGATTGATATGAAAATGGAACACATGTCCCTCATGTGCAACAAACTCCTAGGAGACCATTCAAACCTTCCTTGACAGGTGGTAACCTCCAAACAAGGGGAATATCCAACAACTATGCAAAACTGAGAGTTTATATCATTTGCAATATTAGGAAAATCATTTGTTTCTAGCTCATAGGAATTTTATATTCAACCTAAATTTTTGTAGATGGCTTGAATTTTTCTCACGTCTCACAAGGTTTGACTAGGCTCATGGAGGTTGTACGTTACCCTTGACTTTTTCACTAGTCTATCTATGCTCACAGAGGTTGCACGTTCCCCCCGACTTTTGCACTAGACTATCTATGCTCACAGAGGTTGTACGTTCCCCTTGACTTTTGAATTAGACTCATAGAGCATCTCGTTCATCCTGACATTTGGTTTGAATCACAGAGGTTGTACGTTCCCCATGGATTTTTTCAATACCTCACAAGACTGGTTGATTCTCCAAATCTCCCTGGATAGCCTCAGGATGGCCCATATGGCCTCTCATTGGAGAATGACTATCGATGCTTCCAAATTTAACACTCCCTCTCAGCGAGGGAGTCATTCTCAACCACACCAATCTTTCCTCTCAGCTGCAAAAACTGTCTTGAGGTCAGAGGATTGGTTAGGATATCAACTACCTGCTTGCTCGTGGCTATGTACTGTAACTTTACAGTTTTCTTTGGACCAAGTCTCGGATGTAGTGGTACCTCGTGTCAATATGTTTTGACTTGTTGTGAAATACCAGGTTCTCTATCAATTTTATGCAACTTTGATTATCATAGTGAACCACCGTCATCTCGAGCTTGTCACCAAACAACCCAGAAATCAATTTTCTGAGCCATATTTCTTCCTTTCTAGCATCACTTGCTGCAATGTACTCATCCTATACTGTACTCTGTGTAATGGATCCCTGCTTCCATCTTGACCAAGAGATCATAACGGATCCTAAACTGAAGCATTATCTTAAAGTACTCTTTTGATCCACTGGGCTTCCTGCCCAGTCAACATCTGCATACCCATGCAGAAATAAACCACCACTGGATGTATATCTAAGACCATAAGTAATGGTCCCTCTGAGATATCTCAAGATGTGTTTTGTTGCCACCTAGTGTCTCTGTCTCGGTTCAGTCATGAAATGACTCATTGAAATCAATGCATAGCATATATATGGCCTAGTGTGGATCATGTACATCAATTATCCAATCATCTTCCTATACATGGTGGGATCCACCAAATCTGAACCTGTATCAGAATCAACCCAGTAAGCATCTGCATACCCATGCAGAAATAAACTACCACTGGATGTATATCTTAGACCATAAGTAATGGTCCCTCTGAGATATCTCAAGATGTGCTTTGTTGCCACCCAGTGTCTCTGTCTCGGTCCAGTCATGAACTGACTCATTTCAATCACTGCATAGCATATATCTAGTCTAGTGTGGATCATGTACATCAATGATCCAATCATCTTCCTATACATGGTGGGATCCACCAAATATGAGTCTGTATCAAAATCATTCAGCTTCCTCAGGTTGGTAATCATCGGAGTAGACATGGATTTGAAATCCATCATACCAAACCTCTTTAGTACATTCACTATGTATTTTCCTTGTGCCAGAAATATCTCACCTTGTCTTTGCCACATTTCCAATCCTAGGAAGTAATGCATCAAGCCTAATCCTTCATCTTGAATTCTGAGGTTATCTCCCTCTTACACCAAGACATTATCCCTTCATCTCTTGTTAGAAAGAGATCATCAACATACATGATCAGTATAATAGGTTGGTTACCTATTACCTTGAAGTACAAATTTGCATCAACATCACTTTTCTGAAATCCCATGCTTTTAAGAAAGACATCAATCATGTCATACCAAACTCTGGGAGCCTGCTTAAGACCATACAAGGCCTTCCTTAACTTGCATACATGAGTGCCTTTATTATGCAATACAAAACCATCTATTTGTTCCACAAACACCTCTTGTTCAATCTTTCCATTCAATAATGTTGTTTTTACATCCATTTGATGTAGCTTCCAACCAAGAATGGAAGTTAAAGCAATAACAGTTTGAATGGAGGTATACCTGGCTACATGAGAAAAAGTCTCTTCGTATTTAATTCCTTATTTCTGATTGAAGCCTCTGGCTACAAATATTTCTTTGAAATTTTCCACACTTCCATCAGCTGCATGTTTGATCTTGTAGATCCATTTGGAAGAAACAATTGATTTGTCTTTTGGCCTCGACACAATGTCCAAAACATTGTTCTTTATAATAGACCTGTATTCCTCAAGCATGGAATCCTTCCATACTTGTAATTCATCTTCTTCTTCAAATGAAGAAGGTTAAAAATCACTAATGTTGCTCATCAATGCAACATAGCCTCCAAACCTATGAGGCCTCTTCCTTTCCCTGAAAGTTCCTTTAGGAACAACTATCCTTTTTGCTTCCTGCACTATTTATTTAAGCATCTCTAGCTTCCTTTTGGCTGGAGGTTCTTCAAGATTTCTTTCTAATACTTAATTAGGTTTTAGGGGCTCATTACTTGTCCCTTCATGAGGTTCCTCCCTCTGATCATCTGACTCTTCATTTTCAGAAGAGGGTGAATCTGGTTGAATTGCTTCTGAGTCCTGCTAAAGCTCTCTGGATTTCTTAAATGCGGCTTCCTCATGGAAATTCACATCTCTTATTACCTCTATTTTCCTCTGACCTGGTTCATAAATCCTGTAATCTTTGGAGTTCTCACTGTACCCCACAAAAACCCCTTTCTTGCCTGAGGGTTCCATATTTGTCCTCTTTTCCTTAGGGACATGAATATACACATGACACCCAAATATCCTTAGATGCCCTACTTCAGGTTTGATCCCTGAGAAGACCTCTTCGGGAGTCTTTTCCTTCAAGATAGCATGTGGACACCTGTTTTGAATATACACAACAATGGAGGTAGCTTCTGGCCATAAAGAATTTGGTAGATCCTAGTCAAACATCATTACTTTCGCTGCCTCGCAAATTGTCCTATTTTTCCTCTCATCAACTCCATTTTGCTGAGGGTTATATGGAACGATCAACTGTCTCTTGATTCCTGCTAACTTGTAGAAATCCTCAAACTGAAGAGATTCAAACTCTTCTCCATTGTCTGCTTTTCAATAAGGGATTTATACTCTTTGAATTGATCAAATGTGTCACTTTTAGCTTTAAGAAAATATATCCAACATTTTATTGAGTAATCATCAATAAAAATGACATAATACAAACAAACACTGAGTGAGGGAGATGACATGAGACCACATACATCAGAATGAACCAGATCTAAGATGCCCTGAGCTCTGTTGTCACTACTAGGAAATGATTTCTTTATATTTTTATCTAGCATGCATCCCTTACAAATTTCATTTTTACTAAGAGAAATAGAGGGCATGCCACATACCATGTTCTTTAGATCTGAAAGAGATTTGTAATGAAGATTTCCAAGTCTTCTGTGCCACAACTCCCTGGAGCTAGTCACATCATGAGACAATGCCTTAACTGAATGTCCTGACATGACGTACAATCCTCCACTACGAGTTCCAATGGGTTTTGTTGTACTTAAGTGGCTACCTTTAGCCCATAATAGTGCCTTCGTGTCCTTGAATATCACCCAATATCTCTTGTCCTCAAGGGTTGCAACTGATAGTAGATTCTTCTTGAGTCCTGGGACATATAATACTTCATCAACATGAAGTCTAGTCCCATATTCCAATCTGAAGGAGATAGATCCTACTATATCTATCTTGTAACATTTTTCATCCCCAAGCTCAACCTGCTCTGCAAAAGATTTTGTCTCGAAATCTGAGAGGATCTCCTTGCACCCTGTCATGTGCTTTGATGCACCACTATCTACTAACCAAGTTTTCGGCCCCGTGAAAATTGGACTGGATAAGGAAGAAACCAAGTAATATTCTTTTCTATTTTCTTTCTCATTAGAAGGACTTTACTGATTTCTTTTTGATTCATCATCCTCAACAGTTGAGGCATGATGTTTCCCTTTCCTTGGATACTTATTTCTAAACCAACAATCTTTAGAAAAATGATCCAACTTATTACAACTAAAGCATTTAATATTAGATGTATCAATATTCTTGCCTTTGAATGTACCTTTGGTGTTTGGCTTCCTTTGAGAGCCTTTATGGAAAGTTCCTTTCTTCTTTCCCTTGAATCTTGATGCTAAAGCTGAGTGCTCTTATTTCATTGGCTCGCTCCTAGTAGATGTGTGACTCTCCTCCTGGAAGTAATCATGCCATAACCTCTCAAACGTGGGATAAATCTCTCTCCCACTTACACTGGATAAGAAGGTCTGCCATGAAGAAGGAATACCATAAAAAATGGCCTACACTAAATCATCATCGTTCACTATCACCCCTGTGATCAAAAGATGATCTCTGATCTGGGCTATCCTAGAATAGAAAGATGCCACTAATTCACCTTTCTCCATCTTCAAATACTTAAGCTTGTGCTTAAGTGTCCTCTTCTGACTTGGAGCCTATTTCTCATACAGATTCACCAAGGTATCCATACATTCCTTGGCATTCATTAACGAAGTCATTGCATGCATTATACTTTCTTTGACTGAGTCAAATATGATTCGCTTGGCCTTTGCTTGACTCTTCCTGAAGGCTTCTCTTCCTGCATTATTCATGGGTTCCTCCACCACTATGGTCACATACTGTTGAAGATCATGCTCTTGCAAGATATTTGTTATCTAGAGCTTCCACACATTGAAGTTGGTATCTCCTTCGAGCCTATCCTCATCCCTGACTGAAATGGAGGATTCCATGGACTTCACACTAGAAACTTAATCAAGCTAGCTTGTATATGTGTGTACCTACTGCTGCACTTCAACACGTTTAACACACCCTAAGCTCTGATACCATGTTAAATTATGAGATTGATTTCTTATATGGATTAATTCTTTTATTTTCTTCAACACTTTGATTCCAGCTTAATACACTTCAACAATACCGAATCATAACCGAATAGCAATAACTATGTAGATAAGTAAGCATGCACATCAACAACACATATACCTTGGGGAAACCCTGTATAGGGAGAAAAACCGTAGCAAACGATATTACTTTATTGCATTAATAATGTAAGATCACTTACAAATATCCAACATGAATGTTATGATCTTAAAGAGATTGCCAATATGACTCCGACCTGACAAAGACCTAAAATACCTTGTTGAAATACACCTTTGATATGTTGCCTCTATTGTTGATATACAACCCTGATATGCTTCTTTGGTATGTTGCCTCTTTATCACTGATATATGCCTCTATTGCTTCACCCTTAACCTACATATCAAAACTGTGTTGAAGAAAGGGTTCAACCTCTGCTTATATAGGTTGAAGAGGAGAAGAGGAGAAGCTTGAAATAATAACTTGTTTGCATGCTTTAATCATAACTCAGATTCATACTTTAGTTTGAACTTAGAACTAGACTTGAGACTGGTATACTTTAATTCGAAAATAGAACTAGACTTGAGACTTCAGTTACAACTCAACATTACACTTTAGTTTGAAAATAGAACTAGACTTGATACTGGTATGCTTTAGTTCGAACATAGAACTAGACTTGAGACTTCAGTTACAACTCAACATTACACTTTAGTTCAAAAATAGAATTAGACTTGAGACTTCAGTTACAACTCAGCATTACACTTTAGTTCGAAAATAGAACTAGACTTGATACTTCAGTTGCAACTCAACATTACACTTTAGTTCGAAAATAGAACTAGACTTTAAGAATTTAGTTACAACTTGACTCTTTACAAGGAAATTAAAAATTCTCTTCATGGTGGATAATGTTACACGTGCCAATGCACTAGATCAATACATTTATATCATTTGCAATATTAGGAAAATCGTTTGTTTCTAGCTCATAGAAATTTTATATTCAACCTAACTTTTGCTATATGCCTTGACTTTTTCTCATGGCTCACAAGGTTTGACTAGGCTCACAGAGGTTGTACGTTCCCCTTGACTTTTTCACTAGTTTGTCTATGATCACAAAGGTTGTACGTCCCCCCTGACTTTTGCATTAGACTGTCTATGATCACAGAGGTTGCACTTTCCCCTTGACTTTTGCATTAGTCTCACATAGCATCTCGTTCATATTGACTTTTGGTTTGACTCACAGAGGTTGTACGCTCCCCCTGGCTTTTGTCAATACCTCACAACACTGGTTGATTATCCAAATCTCCCTAACTAGCCTTAGGGTGGTCCATATGGCCTCTCATTGGAGAATGATTGTCGATGCTGCCAAATTTAACACTCCTTTCTTAGATGATGGATGGTTGAGTTCATTTATATATTTAACCATCTCTGGTTCAATATAGATTCCTTCTTTGCACACAATATGACCCAACAATTTACCTTCAATCATAACGAACAAGCATTTCTTTGGATTCAAAGAAACTCCATATAATTTACATCTTTCAAAGACTTTCCTTAGATGACTAATATTCTCATTTATTGTCTTTGAATGGACTTTCAAATCATCTTGGTAGTCCAACATGAATTTTCCTATCAAACCCTCAAAGGCATGATCCATAATCCTCTAAAATGTAGCTCCAACATTCTTTAGAACAAAGGGCATCCAAGCGTATGCATATGTCTCCCAAGGTGTTATGAAGGTTGTCTTTGCTCCATCTTTCGTTGCAACCAAGACTTGATTATACCGAGAAAAACCATCTAACATGGACATGCAAGATGATCTGGTGACTTGTTGGAGGATAAATTCCATGTTAGGTAAAGGATAATTATCCTTTACACTTGATTTGTTAATATCCCTAAAATATACACACTTCCGAATCTCCCCATTCTTTTTTCTCACAACCACCGGATTTGAAATCCAGTCAGAATTCCTAATGGGATATATTATTCTGGATTTCTTCAACATTTCCAACTCAATCTTCACCAGTGGTTTCAACTTGAGGTTCATCATCCTTATCTTCTGCTTGACATTATTTTCTCCTTCTCTTAACGTGATGATATGTTGAAATATTGTTTTACCATATTCCTTTAAATCATCATAAATCCATGCAAAAACATTTAGATATTCTCTAAAGAGCACGACATATTGATTAACTTCATCAGTGGTGCAATCAATTCCCAAGTTAATATACTTTGGGGAACTATCAGTCCCAATATTGACTTTTCTCATTTCTTGAACTTTTCGAACCGATACTTCTTCCAGGAGATTTTTAGCATGATCATCTCTTGTGAAAAGAGATTCAGAATGAACACAATTCTTTAGAACAACAATAATGTCATTATCCTCATATTCATTATCATTTACCAAAAAAAATTCTAGGTCTTCATTGTTCTCAAATACTTGCAAATACTCTTGATTGTCAGGTACATAAGGTTGGAATACTCTTTTTACCTGAAAAGATGTTTCACTCTAGACATCATCTAGGTTCGATAATGAAGCTGCCAATGCTAGTGAGTCTTCCTTATGATTTTTGTCCCTTGGAATGAAAGAAATATTAAAAGAACAAAAACATTCCATCAATTCATTTACTCTTTTGAAATATAATTTAAGCCTTTTCTTCTTAATATTATATTTCTAAGTGACTTGATTTATACAAACTTAGAGTCACTAGTCATGATCAAATGTTCTATCTTCATTTCTTGTGCAAGCATCATTCCTTGAATCAAAGCCTTATATTCTGCCTCATTATTTGTTCATGCAAATTCAAGTCTAATAGCATGTGGGTGCACAATTTTTTTCTAGGATTTTAAGGAAAATTCCAACTCCACTCCCTGAACTTGAGTAAGCTCCATCAAATGACATCCTCCAGTAGCACACAAAGTGATTATCTTGATTTTCTATGTCCTCAATTTTCTTCCATGTCCAAGATAACGTAATTTTATATGTCTACGTCTATATAATCTTCCATTATCTTGTTATCCTTCTTTTTGAAAGAGAACGGTCTCTTGGGTTCATGAGGATCCTTGATCATTGCTCTGTCTTTATCCGACAACATCTTTCATCTTCCATCATTCATTATATAGACTTTGATCATAAACGACCAGTCTCTTCCTAGGTCAACTCCATATGCAGGAGGAAGATCCACCACCACAATATTGAAAACTATAATAATATGAGGAGGAACAATAATCCAAGCAAAGAAAGATTTAATTTCTCCATAAGTTGGCACATGCATGGAATCAATCACATAAATGATTTCATCTATCTCATAGTATCTAGTGCAACTCATACCCAATGCCTCCATTACATCCAAGGGCATGATATTGTTTGTTGTGCCAGTATCAACTAAACAATTATGGAGTGCAACATCATGGTTTTCTATCGAAATATAGAAGGGTGAGACTTTTCCTCTCAACTTGATTATTGATGTACTTTGACTTTGTTTTGGGCTTGTTGCAACTTCTTCAATTCTTCCAACTGGCTTGTCTAACATCCTCAAAATATTTTCCATTTGTTGGAGAATCTTCATCACTTATGTGAAAGGCAGAGTAATCCTTAACTTATTTTCTTTCTCATTCTCCTTTTCTTTATCTTTTTCTTTGACTTTCTCTTTATCCTTTTCTTTGTCTTTTTTAGAGTTATCTTTACTTTTGTACTTATTTACAAATTCTTGTGTTTGGGAAATGTTTTCTTGTAAGTCATGATCATATTTTCCTTTTTCAAATATATACATGGACGTCTTGCATATGTCCGTTTGTACAGGTTCAAAATTTTCCTCCGGTAAATAATCATTTTCTTGTTCAACTATTTGTTCATTATATGGCTCATCAAGAACCGCTGCATTCAAGATTGGTTATTTGGAAACCCTCTATCTTTTTTTATTATCAACATTTTCAAACCTCATTCTCTGCTCTTGAGGAGGGTTCCTTCTTTGTTCTTGGACCAACATCCTTGGATTGGATACATAATTATCATTCCTTCTCAATATGGTTATTTCATTTTGCATTTGTCTAATTGTTCTATTCATCTACACAATCTTGTCACAGTAAATAAATAATATAATATATAGACATTAAAATAATAAATAAAAGTAAAATTAAACATTAATGCAATAAAAGTTCATGAATAAAAGTCATGACTCTTCATAAAACAATAAAGGGACATATATATAGGTAGGCCCTATCCTTGTAATATCATCATCATATTTACAATCAATTATTAATATATATATCTTTTTATGAATTCATAGTGAGTTGTTCATTATGAAACCCTTGTGTCTTTTACATTGGTATCAGAGTTGGTCACTCCCCCGTATCACAATCATTTCCCACACCCCCATGTTTTTCCCCTCACTCGCAGTCTAAAATTTCAGTCTCTCCACTCCCATGCACCCGACTCTCTCCACTCCCCTTCCCACGCAACCCCCCTCTCCAAAGCCTCCTATAACCCTCCCCCTTCCCACTCCCCTTCCCACACACCCCCTCTCTCCAAACCCTCCCATAACCCTCTCCACTGTATCATAGTCTCTTCCCTTCCCACTCCCCTTCCCACGCACTCCCCTCTCTCCAAAACCTCCCGTAACCCTCCCCACTGTATCATAGTCACTCCCCTTCCCACTCCTTCCCACTCTCCATCCCACTCTCATGCACCATCCCATAGCTCGTGCACCATTCCACAACCACGTCTCCCACAACCCGTGTCCCCCCCACTCTTCCACAATTCGCCTCCACCTCACTTCCACACTATCCCCCTCCCATTCGCCATTCCCTTCATCATCCACCCACCATAGACCTCCACTCTCCATAGCTTGACTCACACATCTCCATCATAAATTACATGCAATTATTTTCAAATAATTAAAAAGGGGATATCCCAAGCAAGGTCAAAATTATATAAAAATACTTACCCCCAAATACCAGAAGGATGTCCGAATTAAAAAATCAAGTGGAAAAAATAGACCAAGAGTGTAAAAGCATTAGAAAATCATTCAAAAATTCAATACAAAAAACTCACGATGAGTTACTAGAAGAAATGAGTCTCAACAATGAAGCACTCAATAAGAGTTGACCCATAATCTTAAAGAAACAATTTCAATGGAAGTCAGAATCGAATTACAAAAAGGATTGGACAATCTAAAACAAGATCTTAAAGATGATATTTTTCAAGAAATTGGGGTTAACCTACAATGAGGTTTGGGAAACTTTAAATGAGAAATAAATTACGATTTTCAACAAAGTCTGGTTGTGATGAAACAACATCAGGAAGAAAAGCTTAATGAGCTTTTAAATGCAATAAAAGGCCAAGGGAACCAACAAGCCACCCAACCACAACCAAGTGACTCAAGCACATCTAACACATCACCCCCACCACCATCGTCGTCTCCACCTCCCTACAATTAAATTCCCAACCTATATCACAACATCAACCCCTAATAATTTATCCTCCCAAAGCCAAAATTGAAATATCAAAATACAATGGAGGTGACAACCAATGGGTTGCTTGCTTTAACAAAACTAAATAATATTTCCATATATACAATATTACACCAGATGAAGAAAAGGTCACATACATGTCCATGTACCTCAAAGGCACTACATCCAATTGGTATCTATGGTGGAAAGGAAGAATTCAGTCATATAATTGGAATTCTTTCAAAAAGTATTTTTTTTAAAGATTCCAAGGCATCTCGGAAAATGAATTTTCTTCAAAACTGACCAGATTACAACAAAAAGGCAACATAGATGAATTTACGCATCAATGGGAAGCTCTCATCACTCGAGTATTTGGACTATATGATGATCTATTACTCCAGTCTTACATAGGTGGTCTCAAACCACATATCCAATATGAGTTAATATTACATGAGGTTACTATGGTAGAAATAGAAATACACAAGTCAAAAACCGTAGAAGAAAAACTAGAAGGCCAATCAAGATTTATCAAGGTTTACTCAAGGAGTGTACTTCAAACCACAAGAAATGACAAATACATACCACCCAATCTACTTGAAGATAAAAGAATAAGTTTAGAGTCCCAAATAATAAAATAAGGAAAATGTAAATGATGAGGAGAGAAATGGGACCCAAGACATAGGTGCCAGAACGAAGATAACTCAAAACAATTGTACACTTTTGAAGTAGAAAAATACAACGAATCACACTCAAAAGAATCAATAAATGAAGAAATGGAAAATTTCCAAAATTACACGCCAGAACTCATAGAAGACAACACACCAAAAATATCACTTGCATCCATCACATGCATTACCCAACCACAAACTCTCAAATTAAAAGGACATATCAAAAGCGATAATGTCACCGTACTAATCGACATTGGAAATACCCACAATTTCCTCGATATCAAGTTTTCAAGGAAACTCAAATTATTTGTATATCCAGTTCCATATATGAAAGTAATGGTTGTAGACAGAAAAAAAATTGGAAATGTTGGAAAATGACGTAAGGTGAAACTCCAAATCCAATATTTCAATTTGGAATCAGAACTATACATCATCCCTCTAGGAGGAGTAGATGTGGTTTTAGGAGTCCAATGGTTATAAACCTTGGGCACATACTCAATAAATCACCAAGAACATTTCAACCAATTCAAGTGGCAAGGGAAAAGTTATAAATTAGATGGTTTTCAACCTCCACAAACACATGTTGTGTCATCACAACAAATGGAAAAAATGATCTGAAAAGGAGAAACCACATACTTCATCCAATGCCACAACATAGAAATACAAGAATCAGAACATGATGACTCTAGAACATTAGAAATACAAGATCTAATTCAAAAACATAAGAAGTTATTTAAGGCCCTTCTCATGGAGTTACCACCTCAAAGAATAATTGAACATATAATTGAAGTTAAACCAGGATCAAGCCCAGTCAAGGTTAGACCGTACAGATACCCCCATCACCACAAAACATAGATAGAAAGATTAGTCCAAGACTTATTAAAATGTGGTGTCATCAAGAAAATCAAAAGTCCATATGCAGCTCCAGTAGTGTTAGTTCGAAATAAATATGGATCTTTCAAATTATGCATAGATTACCGAGGGCTAAACAAAATAACAATTGAAACTAATTTTCCCATCCCGTTTATTGATGAAATGTTGGATGAAATTCATGGAGAAAGATATTTTTCAAAAATTGATTTCAGCTTTGGGTACTATCAGATTAGAGTCAGACTATAAGATGTATCCAAGACTACCTTCCAAACACACGAAGGACACTACAAATTCAAGGTGATGCCTTTTGGGATAACTAATTACCCCACAACTTTCTAAGCGACAATGAATGAATTATTTTACCCATACTTATAGAAACATGTCTTAGTATTCTTCGATGATATCTTAGTGTACAATAAAACATGGGAGGAGCATATGAAACATTTGGGACAAGTGCTATCTCTTCTGGAGGAAAATCAATTCTACGCCAAAATGTCAAAATGTATATTTGGCAAGGAGGAAGTAGAGTACCTTGGTCACATCATATCCAAAAAAGGATTCAAGTTAGACCCCAAGAAAATCAGGGCAATCAAAAAATGGCCTAAACCCAAAAACATAACCAAGTTAAGAGGATTTCTAGGATTGGCAGGATACTATCAAATATTCGTCAAGAATTATGCTCATTTAACCACCCCTCTAACAAATCTCCTTAAGAAAAAATCCTTCCAATGGAATGTGGAAACACAAAAATGTTTTGAAAACTTAAAAAACTCTACGTCCACAACCCCGGTATTAGCAACACCTGACTTCTCCAAACCTTTGATCATCGAGTGTGACGTGTCAAGTTTTGGAATTGGAGCAATTTTAATGTAATATGGGCACACAATAGATTTTGAGAGTGGGAAATTAAATCAAACAAAATTCTTACAATCCACTTACAACAAGGAAATGCTTTCCATCATGCATGAATTAACAAAATGGTGCCAATATCTATTGGGAAGTAAGTTATTGATACACACATATCATAACAGTCTTCAATACTTGTTACAACAAAAAACATTGTCAACCGAACAACAAAAGTGGATAGAGAAAATTTCCACGTTTGATATGGAAATTCTACATAAAAGAGGAAAAGACAACATTGTGGCTGATGCCCTATCACGAAAAGATGAAGAAACACAAGTTTTTGCAATATCAATAGCCATCCCAGAATGGTTGGATGAAATCCAAACAGAGTATGCAAAAAACTCAGAGACTTTCTCCATAATCAACAATTTAAATCAATATCCTAAGTTCGAATGGAAAAAGGCATCTTATGGTATAAAGGGAGAATATACTTAAATACCAACTCAACATTTAAAGCCAAGGTTCTTCAAGAATCTCATGATTGCCCAGTTGCAGGTCATGTAGGATTTTTCAAAACATAATATAATGCACAAAGATCATTTTTTTTGGAAAGGGATGAGTGAAAATATTCGAAAATATGTAGCAGAATGTGATCTCTTTCAAAGGAACAAGAATGAAAATGTGTCGACCCCTGGGTTACTCCACCCGTTACACATTCCCAACCAAAAATGGGAAGAAATTTCAATGGATTTCATTGAAGGACTACCCATATCCGACAGAAAAGATAAAATATTAGTAGTAGTAGACATACTAACTAAGTATGCACACTTTATTGGAGTAAGGAAAATAGATTCAGCAAAACAAACGGTTGAAATATTCTGTAAAAATATTTACAAACTACATGGGTTCCCTAAGGTTATCGTCAGCAATAAAGATGCCAAATTTAAAGGGATTTTTTGGAGAGAATTTTGCAAACATATCAGAACCTCTCTCAATATGAGCTCAGCTTACCACCCTCAAACAGATGGTCAAACAAAAGTCGTTGATAAATGTTTAGAAACCTATCTTTGTTGTTTTATCTCTGACAAACAAAATAAATGGTTTCAATGGTTGCACCTTGCTGAGTGGTGGTATAATTCTACTTATCACATATCAACTAAAATGAACCTTTTCCAAGCTCTTTATGGTTACGAACCTCCATCATGGAAGGAGTTGGCCACCAACCACATTAAAATTGCTTCAGTAAAATACCATTTAGACGAAAATCAATAAATCCTTTAGTTACTCAAAGAAAACTTAATAGTTGCAAGGAACTGAATGAGGCAACAAGCGGACCAAAACTGAACATAAAGAGAGTTCGAATTAGGAGACTGGGTATTTGTGAGACTTCAACCTTACAAAACATTATCCCTTAAACAACATGAGAAGAATAAATTGGCTCCAAAATTTTATGGACCATATCAAATAAATAGAAAAATCAGTCACGTAGCTTACCAGTTGGATTTACTAGATAAAAGTCGTATCCACAACATCTTTCATGTATCATGTCTAAAGAGAGTCTTTGGGAAACAACAAAAGACACAAACTATACTTCCTATGTTGGATGAGGAAGTAAGAATCATTTTAGAGCCCGAATCCATTATCACCACCCGAGAAAAGAAATTACGTTATCGAGTAATCAAGGAATATCTGATTAAATGGAAAAATCTACCGGAAGAAGGTGTTGCATGGGAATCAAAAAACTTTCTCCAGTTACATCCTTCCTTATCATTGCTTTGAGGACAAATCAAAATTTAAGGGAAAGACAATATCACAATAAATAAATAATACAAAATATAGACATTAAAATAATAAAATTAAAGTAAAATTAAAGATTAATGTAACAAAAGGTCATGACTAAAAGTCATGGCTCTTTATAAAACCATAAAGGGGCATATATATAGGCAGACCCTATCCTTGTAATATCATCATCATTTTTACAATCAATTATTATTATATATATATTATTATGAATTAAGAGTGAGTTTTTCATTACGAAACCCTTGTGTCTTTTACAAATCTCAATCCTTTGCTTAGTTTCTTGGGCTGCAACGGGGTCTGTCTTTACATCCGATATGGTTCCTTTGAAAAATCCTCCACTAGTGGCCTGATTTTGACTTGGTTGGGTTTTTTCTCTTCATTTCTTCTCAAACTAGAGGCTCCTTGATCATCAATATTTAGATTAACCATCTGCCTTTGTAATTTTTGAGGATAATATCATAGTTAGCGCTCGTTTCAATCATGATTACCTCTTTTTTTGTGGCTTTAGTCATTGCTTCCTCTAGGGTATCCATTTGGGATAATTTGATAACAAACTTTACATTTGGTGGCATGGAATTATTATAACATCCAAGTATCATTGGGTCATTTGGCCTTTTATCTTCATGGATCTTGTTCAGAGTTTTATTGAACCCGGGATTGAAATCTCATATTCTCTCATTCTTATTTAAGAAAAATTGAGTGAAATTAGCAAGAAGAGTATGATACGCGACTGGGGGAGTGAACATAGTCAAGAACATATTTTCAATATCATTGAATGCACCAATTGATCTGGTGGGAAATTTTGTATACCATTCATAGGCTTGGCCCGATAAGGTTTGGAGAAACAACCTTACCATTACATCGTCATATTCCATAAGATGAAAGTCACAAACATCCAAGAACAATTCGACATGTCTTTTAGCATCAATTTTCCATCTCCAGAAAATTATTTTAGAGTACCTTTAGGAAGGATTGGGAGTTCGTGTTGTTCGCCTCACAGGTCAAGAGGAGAATCTCTTATTCGTCTAGGGTTTATGAACCTTCACCTTTCTTTACGTATTCTTTCCTCTCGTCTTTTTCATGTGGTTCTTCACGTCTTTATTCATGCGGTTCTTCATGCCTTTATTCATTTCTTTTTTCCATGTCCATAAGCTTCTCCTTTTCTTCAAGAATAAGTTCTTCACTTTCTGAAGTATGTAACTGCTTACTTTTGCTTCCAGTGATTAGTCCTTTTTATTTATCCAACTTCAATTCTGGCCTTGTTCTTGTACTCTTTGAGCTCGTCTCTTGTTTCTTCAGTCTTGTCTTTCATCTCTTCTTTGACTTCAAATGATTTATCTTTCTTCTTCTTGAACCAATGTTTGCCAAGAAATTTCCAATTCTTCTCTGGTTTTGGCTGTTGTTATTGCAATATTAGATAGTTGATGTAGAATACTTCGTTTATTATTTAATCCAATTTCTAACTAGGGTTGGTTAGCCTGAGGTAGAGTCATGTAATTTAGGGATTCTAAACTAGATTTAAATCTTTGAGTTTCTCCTCATTATGGTCGTAAAAAATGTTGACGCTTGAATCTGTAAGGACCAAAACAGAAACCTCGCGAGGATATGAATCCTCCTGTGTTTTTATAGAGGTGGTACTCCTCTTTGGATTATGGTAGAACTCTAGATATAGAAATAATATAGGACCTTAATATGGTCCAATATTTATCCTCAAAGAGATATAAAAATGTTGAAAGATAAAAGATTTGTTTTAAGAGAATTCCTAATAAAGGACCAAGAACCTCACACAACACACATTGCAGAAAATAAACACAATTTCCTCACATCAATCATAGTGAAAATTAAGATTTCTGATCACACATAAAAATAAAAGAAGATGGTCTGGACACATAAGAGAACTTTTATAGAGTAAATATTTGTATAGCTCAAAAAAAGATTATGATGGATCAATTTCAAATACTTTATACTCAAAACTCAGATTTTTAAAATACAATCAAAACCGATCCTGAATTAGTTCTCTTGGGATTTCTCAGAAATAATAGAGTATGTTACAATGCTTTGAAATTTAATAGGTGTTTGTCCAGAGGAATGGGATTAGGGTTCCCACGGACCATATAAGTAAACATATACAAGGAAATAAAACTGTATAAGGAAGAAGGTGGGCAGATTCAGAGCAACAATATCTGGAAAGTAGACAAAGAGAAGGTTATCCGATTTTGGTTATACCTTTCTATTCAAAGAATAAGAATAACTGGATGAAAATTGATAAAGAAAGCATATTGAGATCAACATGGACTTACTATGATGGTATTTCTCCCTTTCATTTGTTTGTTTTTTTCCTTTTATTCTCCTCGTCTACGATTTTCAGAACTATCCCAACTATCATTTCTTGGTCGTCTTTAGTTAACTCATCAATTTCTCTTTTAAACCAATCTTCAATATAATTTTTCATGGGTGCAACATTTATCTCATGTCTAATTTTGATATTAAATAATTCTCCTTCTAAATATCTTAGATCATGGGAAATACCATGGATTGATTCTTCAATGTCTTGATTTTTTATAAAGTAATCAATAAGCCAATTATCAATTTTTTCTTCACCATACTCAATTACACTATTGATTTTTTCGGTCGATAATCCCTTCAATATTTCCATGTGTTCATCAAACTGTTTCTTTTTCATAAACATTGAATTAAAGATTAATTTGGTATCTTGAACTTCTCTAGTGCTACTTGCTAAGTCTATTTTTGTAAGTCTTTTGAATAATTATTCTCTCTTTGTTATGAATTCACTACAATTTTGAACGACATCTCTTAGATTTTTAATGTTTTCTATCCAATAGGCATTCAACTGTTTAATTTGACTGGGTGAAGGAAAATCTTCTTCTCTCCTCTTTGCCTTTGTCATATTTGAAACTTTTATTCCAAATGGTAAGACAACATTTATATAAAACCCATTTTCATTTTCCTATTGTTTTTGTAATGCGATAATGGGGAAGCAATTTTGATGGAAATGATCTTACCCTAGTCAAAAATAGATTTCTTTTGGACTGTAAAATACAACTTGTATAGAATCATCCGAGATATGGAATCATTATTCTCCTGACTTGTTATTCTTGTGAATAACCACGTGATTTATCGATAAGGGTTCTTCAAAGAGTCAATCTGAATTATGGTTATGTCCACCAGTATGGACGCAAAATTTTCTATGTACTCCGGAAAGAGGTCGAGCCCATTATTATGTTTCTTCAAAAAGTCTTTGCAATCTTCACCTTTGAAGGTGAGAGTGGGCTCTAAAAACTTTAACATTTTATGGAAAAATTGAGGCGAAAAAGAAATTGGGGAATGTCCTTGGAGTTGTATAGCCCTTTGATTTGGTATGTATTTGTCAACACACCATGCAACAATTTATTTACAGTCGAAAACCTCTATAACACAACCAGCGGGAGCAATCCCAGATGTCTAAATCATGTTCTCATTTCTTTCAGCAGCGGGAGGGGATGAATAATACCAATATGCTCTCTACCACTGTAAATTTTGATCGTCGCGACCAAAAATATTCAAAGTATCACCACAAAACTATTGTCAAGTTGATGTTTCCATTAAGCTGATAAATCTATTTCTTCAGCTGAATGATATTTACAAATGAGCTTTTTCGAGAGATAATGATAATTTAATCGCCTCACAAATGAGGATTAAATGAAGATTTAATGAATATTTCTCGATCCTTTTTCCATTAATAACGACCATTTCTAAGTCTTCAAAACAATTGTAAGAATTTAAATAACACTTATTGTGCATTGGGAAAAGCAATGTAATGGTGGGGACGAAGATAAGAGAAGTTCAATATGAAATTTTCGTGAACCTACCAACCCGCAGTTGGATAATTTATCAAAATAAAATAAGTATATCAGGCAATCGGTCAGACTCGTGAATGTCAATAGAATGGGACATTTGGGAGCCCAAAATCTGCAAAGAGAATAAAAGTTAAGTGATGGTTGAAATGTAGATCGTGGAAGTTGAAGTGCAATGTGAAGGATGCGGAAATGGAAGGAAAATATTTGAATCCATGTACCCAGGAATTAAAGAAAAGTCTATGTGTTGAGGTAGAATTATGCATAGGTGAGTGATCAAGAATGTAAGTGTGACAATCCGTGGGTCTGAAGGTACGCGAACGTGAAAATGGCTAAGTATAGTAACCAAGAAAGGGAAAAAGAAGGGAAAAATAGGAAGTGAGAAAAAGGGAAAAAATAGAAAGGGGAAAGAAAGGGTGTAAAGAGGTGGGGAAATAGAACAAGGGAGGGGAAAATTAAAAGCACGAAAGGGTTTCAATAGAGGCCCAACAATCTTCACCAAAGGGCTCAACGTCTCTCTAGGAGGCCTAACGTCACCCTTTAGGGCATGACATCACCCCTAAAAGCGGAAATTACTTTATGTGTTTATAATTTTAAGTTGTGAAGGAAAAATAGGATGGGTTGACCTCTCTAATTTGATGTTGACTTTTGGAAAAGTGGACAAATTGGTTTTTAGTGATCTTGTATAAATAAAGGTCACTTTTATTTCATTTAAACATAACTCTCACTTGAGAATTACATAACATTGGTTGAAATTTTCACTCTATTTGGGCATTTTACTCTATCTCCCTTTCTTGGTGCACTGTGGATGATATTTCTTTTATTTTTCTGAAGAAAATATAAGTGTTATCTCTTGGATTCTTTATTCTTTGTATGTTGGTGGAATATTCTTGATAAGGAGGGGTTTCTTCATGATTTTCTTAGAATTGGTAAGGAATTTATGCATTAATTGTTTTGTTTTCTTCTTGTTTCAAGACAAATTTGTCTAAACCCTTGGAGGAGTATAAGAGAATACACCCTCCATCAAGATCTATTTTGTTATCATTGAATAAGCTATTTGCAAAGGTTGCTACAAGGAGTAAAAGGGATTACACCCTTGTAGATTTACCTTGCTAGATTTTATTTTCTCTAAGGAGTAAAAATGCTTACACCCCTAGAGAAGTAACAAAACCTAGCTCTTACATAAGAGATTCCATTAACCCAGTTTATAAGTGATATGAAAAGATCTTTTAAAGACAATGGTTGAGTTTTAAAACATGAGTTAAATTACCATTTAGGAATTGAATGAAAGAGAAAAAATTAATGAAGAAACATGGCAAACATAAAGAAATATACAGATCCAGAAATAAGCATGAAGAAACAACAAACCATAACAACACAAGTTGATAATGGAGTTTGGTAATCTCACCTACATCTTCAGGCCTTTGTCTCAGTGGGTGAGGATTTATTATTTATGTTCGAAGCTTCAAAAGTACATCATAGAAGTGCCAAAAAGATTACAAAATGAGCTAATTGTGTTCTTCTAGATATCAAGAACCCATCAAAATTGACGGCATTGAAAACGAATGAACGAAGCTCCCAGAAATGATCCGCAAAGTTTCTCTCCTCAAAGACTCATTCTCATCATAAGCTCCAAATAATTAAAAAAAAAGTACTTTGCAATGCTGAGAATTCCATATAGATGGCTCCAATGGCTCCATAATGTTAAAAAACCCCTAGTTAGGCTCTTCTTGCACCTTGGCCAAAAATTGAAGAAAATACAGACCTGGGAGTTTTACCCAATACTTGCAGTCCTCTGTTCTGCAAAACGCACCTACAGAACACTGAACCCAACTCTGTGTGTTTTCCCATTTAAAAAACCTGGCACGCGCACCGTTCCAAAACTCGAGAGATTTTGTCGTACCATTAATGTTCTGGCACCCTTTCCCTGGCGGAGGACTAGATTGTATGGCCCATGTGGTCGGGTGTCGGTCTAACTACCTACACCTGTCAGCTAGCCCCCTCCATTCATGGGTCCTGGTCATATGAACCAGGCCATATGGCCATGGCCTAAATCTCCACACACATATAGTTGTTTGGCTCCTAGTCAAAGCCCCTTGGTCACGTGCCTTGGTCGACGGGCTAGCCCGACTGACCGGGCACTTAACTCCATACATCCGAGCCAACGATTATAGGTAGGGTCATATGCTATGAGGTCACATGTGTCGGGGCTGCACCAACAAATATCCATTCCCAACAATATATAGATCAATGGTTACATGGAACGATCACATGGTAAACGTTGGGGGTTGGGGCTAGACCCCAGCTCTATTCTCCGCCGAATTGAGCTTCATTTAAATTCAAATAAAATGTTGCGACTATGGTTAACAAGGAACATAGTGGGTGTGCTGGTAGACCATCCCTGTCAAAACTCTTCGCCCGGACCGGAGGTCACAAATTCGATTCCCGTAGAACCCATACAATTTTTCCAAACAAAAACGACCAAATAAATTCCACGTGTCAAACTAGGATTCGACCACCTGTCTGTCTACGTTTCTACCCAGTCAACATCCACTGTACCTTTCATGTCACTCAACTTCCACGTTTCGTACGACTGTACGGACTTTGCCACATCATCCCGTGCTACGTGTCACCCTTGCAGTGGTTCCACGTGTCACATTCTGACTCGTCCACCTGTCAACACCTGCCTAAGTCAACACCTATCTGCATCATCATGTCAACTCACTGCCACGTCACTGTATGAATGTACAAAATGTATAGTCAGTTGCCACATCAACATTGTACGAACTGTACAATCATCAAAATTTTGTTTGTTTGGCAAAATGAACAAACCGCAATATCTTTCGCATACGATATCTGTTTGAGCCCGTTCAAGTTGCGTTGGGTTTGTATCAATGAGGCCTACGCACACGTCTGTTTTGAAGAAATTATTTGAACTTTGATGTTTAGGCATTCCTAGACCCATTTTGGCTCCTGGATCCAATTTTGGATCAATCCTCCCCACTAAGAAATTTTGGTCCTCCAAAATGTTACAAAATTGACCTTATTGATTACATACTCATAAGGATAAAACAAAACACTAATGGAAGCAAAATACAATAAAGATGTGACATCCACTTCTGGCAAAACCAAGTGAATGGTTTATTTCCTTCATGTTGTTCCTCTTGCTTCGCTGGTACCGCCTCTTCCTTTGTGAGTACATACACAATAGTTTTTTCCTTCTTTGGACAAAGCTCCAGATTAAGCTTCCAACATTTAGCCTTTTGATGTCCACCCTTGTTGCAATAAGTGCAGTGGTTTTTCAACATCCAAAATTGTTTTCCCTTCTCTTTCTTCCATTGTGGAGTTGAGTCTTTATGTCGTGTCTCCATCCTAGTCGACATAAGTTTCCTATACAAAGATTGTCTCTTCCAACACTTGGCCACATAATGCTTAGGTGAATGACAAAACGTACAAGGATACATATTCCACAAGTTTTGGATTACATGATTATGCTTTTTATAATAAAAAAGAGATTTGGAAAAATCATGTCCATTATACCTTTCTTGCGTATCTTAATTTTTCTTTGGAGATGATTTTCATTCACTATCACCATCATGGAGTGATACACCATCACCTTTCATGAATCGTTCTCGCAATGAATTAAGCTGGTCATTCGAAGCATCACTTGCTTCCAATGTTTTGGAGAATTCTCCAATCTCCTCTTTGCCATATCCCAATCCTAAATAACTAGGTCTTTCCACAACCTCTATGGGATTAATGATACCTTGGCCCTTATTTCCAAGGCCCTTTCCTTCATAACTCATCTTGGTTAGAAATTTCAAACCTATACCTCTTGTATGTTTTTCAAATGCGCCAAAAGAACCATCTTGATGGGAACAATGTGAAATTGATTAATGACTTCAACTGCATACCTCAGAGATGTTTTCTGAATTGGGTGTAGAAGTCACTTCCTTCAATTCTTCTTTTCTTTTTTCATTCTTTGAATATTTCTCTTGAACCGATCTCTTTCATTCCAAGTAATCTTCATACAACACTTTCACCATCTCTGCCATGGCAAAGAGAGTAGTTCAAAAATCCTTCTCACCTTGAGAAATTCCCTCTTTAGATGCCATTTTCCTGGTAGTCATGCAAACTCAAAGACCAACCGTCAACTAGCTCTGATACCACTTGATCTGAAAAGATATTTTAAAGACAATGGTTGAGTTTTAAAACATGAATTAAATTTCCATTTAGGAATTGAATGAAAGAGGAAGAATTAATGAAGAAACATGGCAGCCATAAAGCAATATACAGATTTGGAAATAAGCATGAAGAAACAACAAACCATAACAGAAAAAGTTGATAATGGAGTTCGACAATCTCGCCTACGTCTCCGGGACTTTGTCTCGGTGGGAGAGGCCTTCTTATTTATGTTAGAAGCTTCAAAAGTACATCATAAAAGTGCCAAAAGGATAACAAAATGATCTAGACATGTTCTGCTAGATATCAAGAACCCATCAAAACTGACGACACTGAAAACAGATGAACGAAGCTCCCAGAAATGATCCACAAAGTTGCTCTTCTCAAAGGTTCATTCTCATCATAAGATCCAAATTATTAAAAAAAATTACTTTTCAATGCTTAGAATTCCATAGAGATGGCTCCAATGGATCCAGAATGTTCAAAAAACCCTAGTTGGTCTCTTCCTGCACCTGGATTGGCCAAAAATTGAAGAAATACACTCTTGGGAGTTTTCCCCAATACTTGCAGTCCTCTGTTCTACAAAACACACCTATAGACCACTGAACCCAGCTCTATGTGTTTTCTCATTTAAAAAACCTAGCATGCGCACCGTTCCGAAACTCATGCGATTTTGTCGCACCGTTAAGGTTCTGGCACCCTTTCCCTTGCAGAGGACTAAGTCATATGGACCATGTGGATGGGCATCAAGCTAACTTCTTGCACCCATCGGCTAGCCCCCTTTGTTTCTAGGTCCTGGTCATATTAACCAAGCCATATGGCCACAACCGAAAGTTCCACGCACACATAGTTGTTTGGCCCCTGGTCGCGTGCCTCGGTTGACGAGCTAGCTCGGTCGATCAGGCGCTTAACTCCATACATCTGAGCCAATGGTTATAGGTATGGTCACATGCGATGGGGGTGCACCAACAAATATCCACGCCCAACAATATACAGATCCGTGTTTTCATGGAATGATCACATGGTAAACGTCGGGGGATGGGGCTAGATCCCAACCCTATTCTCCGCCGAACTGAGCTCCATTTCAATTCAAATACAATGTTGCAACTATGGTTAACAAGGAACATAGTGGGCAGGTTGGTAGACCGACCCTACCAAACCTCTCCACCTAGACTGAAGGTCACGGGTTCAATTCCCGTAGAACCCATACAATTTTTCCAAACAAAAGAAACCATTGGAGGGGTGCCATGTGGCAACCCAAGAGTGGGCCATGTGGCACCATAATATTCACCCAAAAAAAAGCCATGTGTCAAACTAGGATTCAACCACCTGCCTTCCTACGTGTCTACCCAGTCAACATCCACTATACCCACCACGTCACTTAGCTGCCACATGTACGGTTGTATGGACTTTGCCATGTCAGCCTCTACCACGTGTCACCCTTGCAGTGGTGCCACGTGTCACAATATGATGCATCAACCTGTCAACACCTACCTACGTCAGCACCTGTCCATGTTAGCATGCCAACTCACTGCCATGTCACTATATGATCGTACAACCTATACATTCAGTTGCCACGTCAACATTGTACAGACTAAATAGACTGTACATTCATCAAAATTTTGTTTGTTTGGAAAAACGAACAGATCGTGATATATTTCGCATAAGACATCTGTTTGAGCTCGTTTAAGTTGCGTTGGGTTCGTATCGACGAGGCCTATGCACAAATTCGTTTTGAAGAGATTCTGAGCACTTTGATTTTTAGGCCTTCCTAGACCCATTTTGGCTCCTGGATCCAATTTTGGATCAATAAGACAATAATCTACTTGCATTTGAGATATAATATTGTTGCATTGGTATATGCAAAATTTTGAGATATTGCATTTGTCTAAGTTGGATTTGATTCTATATGATATAATCTTTCTTGTGCCCTAGGGGTGTCTTGATTGGCCTAGTAATTCTCTTTTTTGCTACAAATTAATGCTACAACCATTAGGACTGCAGCAAAATAATATTTCCTCCATCTATTGTTCACTATTCTACCATTAAAATTCACTTGCACATTGCAATAATTAAACTACTTTTTTTTTTTTTTAAATGGGTATGGTTTGTATTAAAAAACAATGATAATCACTGGCACATGTACAACATTAATTTCATGCCTTTTCCAAAGAGGCGGAATTAGAATTACACAAAGGTCATATATCTTCGTTCCTATCATCTAAAGAGATATCGGTGCTAGGGGATATTGAACTTTGGGTATTTCCATTAATACACATGGTCCCTTTGCTCAACCAGGTAGCAATGTTAGTTGCTTTGTCCGTTTCTCCATTTAGCTCCCAAAGAATGTGATAGAATTTAATTTTTTGGAAGGATGGAAGTAAGATCATGATCTTTCAAATTAGGTGGCGGAGCCTCATGTTGTGGTGGAGGACATGGATGTTTAAAGCTTGAATAATCACCAGGGAGTCTCCAAAAATAGTAACCACTTTAACTTTCATTGCCAAGACTTGATGAAGTCCTTGCCAAAGAGCGAGCGCTTCAGCAATATTGTTGGTATCTTCTCTGATTCCCCAAGAGAGAGTAAATTTGATTGTTTCTTCTGGGCTCAGAAGAACCCCTCCTCCTCATGTTTCCACTAGATTCCCTTTAGAATCTCCATCAAATAAAAGAGCGTGTTGATGGAGCGCCTTCCTCCAGTTTGAGAAGCTCAGTGGATCCATGCAAATTTCCCAAAGTTCCGACTGAGGCAAGTGAGGAGACCCAACACCAAGGGCATTTGGAATTAGGCTCAACATCCATTCTTCTTCATTAGGAGGGATCTAAGACTTATTCTCTGGAAGGGTAAGATATTGAAGACAATCTCCCAACAATCTCTTAGCTCAGACAACTACTTGTGCAGGGGTGGATATTTTACCTCTGAAAAGGCGGGTGTTGTGTTCTAGCCAGATCATCCAGAAAGTGAACTTCGGAAGGGATATCCAACAGTAATTAAGCCTGTGTTTCTTGTGAATAGTAAAGGGGCACATTTTATCCCAGTTACTAAGGAGGGTTAGGATTTATTCCAAAAGATTTACTTGATTTGACCAAGGGGAAAGGGCGAATTTCCAGACCTCTTTTGCAAAGGTGCAGGACAATAGGAGATGGTTGGAAGATTCTTCTTGTTGACAACATGAAGGGAATCTTGTGGGGCCTTCCCAACTTTTTTTTTTTTAATTTTCTCTTGTAATAATGTTGTTGTGGGCCAATGTCCAAATAAATATGTCTACTTTTGGAAGCGTTTTGAAGTTCCAGATACCTTTCCGGAGATCAGGATTGGGCGGAACACTGGGAAGTGCTTTAAACTTCTTGTATCCCTGGGCTACAGTGTAATTTCCAATAAGAATGCCCCAACCATGAGAATCCTCCGCGGATATTGTTAGAGGGGATTTACCTTGAAGCCCGCAGTGCAGAAGAATTTCTTCATTGTGTAGATGGCTTGGGAAATTCATAGTGCTCCACTCTTTCCAGGTTCTGTCGATATTCCAGCTTGAGATATCCCAAAGGACGATTTTGTTTTTGGAGTAGAGAAACCGATTTAGATTGGAGATGCGAGGCAATGAATCCAGAGGTAGGTCCCCATGAACAGATTCCTCCCATATGTGAATGTGTTTCCCGTTCCTCGGAATCCATGTTAGTTTAGACTTGAAGAGGGGGAGAGATTTTTGGCAGATTGTAAAAATTGGAGATCCTTTTGAAGTTTTTGGACGTGAGTCAAGGCATTTTTTCCTTACCCCTGAGAAATATTTTTTCTAGAGAACTTTCTTACTCCATGTTGTCTTCCTTGTTACCAAATTCAAGAGGAGCTTAGTGCCAAGAGACAAATTTTGAGTTCCAAGATCCCAGATTTGTAGTCCCCCTTCTAAGAGTGGCTTATTAATTTCCCCCCAGCTAACCAGTGGCAACTTGTTTTCATTGTCCCCCCCCCCC
>ML787086.1:470192-556681 GCA_009831015.1 Picea engelmannii
ACTCAATTTGGATACTCTAGAAAGAAGTTATGATTGTTTTACCTGGAACACCTTCTTGAGACTAGTCAATAGGACTAGTCAGATACCCTATCTTACACAAGGTGTATCTACAAATTTAAGATGACCCAGAAGCTGAAATTTTTTCCACAGATACCTTACTAATTTCTATAAATTTCCTCCAGAGGTCAAGGTCTGAAACATTACAGAAAAATTTTTGTAATGAAAATTCCGAAATGACTCATTTCAGGATGATTCCAGAACCCTATATTGTACAGGTTGTATCTCCGAAAGTGTAAGGCCTCAGGAGCTTAATTTTGAGCCCAACGTACCTTGATCCGTCTAATAAATATCCTCCAAGCCGTTCCTTCTAAAACATTGTAGAAAAAACTTTATAGCAAAAAATTCCACAGTGTCTCTGATGTAGCAGCAAAACCCCAAGACCTTGAGCTCTGATACCATATGTTAAGAACCAAACATCAATATAGCATAGAAAAACCTCTGGAAAATTACTCAACGCCTTGAAAAAGAGATAATTTTAGATAATAAGCCTCTTCAAGGGGGAAACCTCCTTTTACCCCACTTAAATGTTCAAGTACAAGATGATTCAAAATGAAAATTTCTCCTTGGTATATATAGGAGACTAGGAGGTATAATTACAACTAATGGCCTAAAGTCGACATAAATAAAATAACATTACTAATATAATATGCCCTAATTAAGGGGTAATGAGCCAATATTAGGGCTTAACAGGGGGGTGTCCAGTTGCGGTCTCCTATTTGGAGTTGTGGCTCCCACACAAACGTTGTGATGTGGCACCCATATTTTAGGTGAAATAAATCTAGGATGCTGGTGTCTTGGTCGTTGAGTTGCGTGTTTTCCTTCTTGTAGTTGCGGCTCTGCATCATTTCTCGTATTTGTGAGATAATTGACTCCTTGAGTTTTCCTTCCGGTAGGCTTTCATTCCTGAAGATGCGTCAATTCCTTTCTTTCCATATTGTCCAGATGATCATCCCCGACATTAGTTTCCAACAGAGGTTCACCATTTCATTTTCGCTGTAACTCTCATTCCAGTTGTTGATGGTTGCATTGATGTTTCCCCGGATCCTATTGGATTGGTGATAGATTTTGACCACCCAATCCCATAGATCTCCTGTGTAAATGTGTTGAACCTACAAAAAATAGATCTAGCTAAACAATAATACACACATTTGCAGAGAGAATTTGAGAAAGAAGAAGGAGAGAAATAATAGAAGAATTATCATTAATTGTTTTCCACACTCAAAGAGTGAATACTTTGCAGTATATATAGGATACATGAATAACTAATGATCCATAGTGGTGGTCTAGAGTGATATGGACACACACCAGTAGTTACAGGAGTAAACTTCCACCTAGTCTAGTCTCTCAAGCAGTTACGGGAGTGAACTGCCACCTAGTCTGAGTTAACTAGTCTACCAGTCTTCAGTTAATTGATTGAAACAGAGTGAAGTGAGGAGGAGATCAGGGAATCATGAGTAATGTGTTAGTTTGGTGATGATCTCAAATACAATGCACATTAGTTGGTGATGATCCTAATGCTTCATGGTGATAATCCCAATGTAGCATCTAGACTCCACTCAACTGATCAAACTGAAGTGAAAACTGAAGAGAATATTCTCCCTAGAGGAATATCCTTCCTAAAATATAGGAGACTGAATAATGACTAATAAAAAAGTAAAAACCTTAGGAAAAATAAATCCTAGGTGTGTGTGTGTGAAGTAACTCCAACACCCCCCCTGGACATCACTATGGTCAAAATAAAGAATGGGTCTCGGCAACAAGGCCATGTTAGGTACCCAAATACAAAAGATACACTGAAAATAAATTGAGGAAAGAGGGAAAACCTCATGGGAAAAACCACCCCTCAAATTACAATGCATAATAAAATAAAAATGAGAAGGAACAAAAAGAAGTTGCTAAGCAACCGTGTCCTTCACTCCAAGAAGACCTCGCAACTGTGAAATTTTGTGCTCGTTGAAGATTTTTTTGAAGATGTAGATCTCTGCACATATATGATGAATTTGATGCACTATTGATATGTCCACACATATCCACTTTCTTGGATCTTATTTTAATAAATAAGATCCAAATTCAGTTTGGATGAAATTTTAAAAACCGTGCGGCCGTTTTCGGAAAAAAAAAACTGAAATTTTGTTGATTGTAAAATGATCATAATTTCACTTTCCGGATTCTGTTTTGGACGATTTTTTTTTAAATTGGATATTTTCCAGAGATGAATTCAAATATCTAATTTGTTTCTGAAAAAGTTTCTCATAAATTATCATAATTGAGTCTGATGTGTGTGGATCCCTTTTTGTCTCATAAGATGCATGCATTGCACATGGAAAAGTGTCTGCATGTAACTCCTGAGATGCATGCCATATATCTTCCACATGAAATTCATAAAACAAATCTGAAATGGAGTAGACATCATCTTCAATTAGTGGAATACAAATTTGTGCAAATACTTGTGTAGAAGACTCTTCAGAATAAGAGGCTTGATCTTCTGACGGTTTCTCTTCTAGCTCTATCTTTCCAATCCCTTGCATGCAATCTTCACAATATTCTTTATTCCCAAGTAGAACCTCCAATATGGTCCATAATTCATTTGGAGTGAAGTCTTGTGTGAAATCACATACTTGGTGGAGAATTTCTAGAGAAATAGACAAGCAGATAAATCCTATGGCCATATCTTGTCTATTGAGAAAGTCATTTTTCTCATCGGCGGAATCAGGCTCTACTTCCATTTCCATGGTTGTTTGGTATAAGACTCTACTTCTGAGAAGAAGTAGAATCTTTGGCTTCCACTCCAAATAGTTATGAGGCGTGAGAAGTATTATCGATGAGTAAAACATATATTTCCATCTTTTCTGTGTTCTTCAATCTTCAGTTCCTGGAAAAATAATTTGGTGTAGCTTTTCCTTAGCAGTTTGTCGGCTCTGATACCATGCAAATGTGTTGAACCTACACAAAATAGATCTAGATAAAAAATAATACAAACATTTGCAGAGATAATTTGAGAAAGAAGGAGAGAAATAATAGAAGAATTCTCATTAACCATTTTTCACACTCAAAGAGTGAATAATTTACAATATATATAGGATACATGAGTAACTAATGATCCATAGTAGTGGTATAGAGTGATCTTGACACACACCAATGGTTACGGGAGTAAACTGCCACCTAGTCTAGTCCCTCAAGCAGTTACGAGAGTGAACTTCCACCTAGTCTGAGTTAACTAGTCTATCTGTCTTCAGTTAACTGACTGAAATAGAGTGAAGTGAGGAGGAGATCATGAGTAATGTTCTAATTTGGTGATGATCTCAAGGAAAATGCACATTATTTGGTGATGATCCCAATGTTACATGGTGATAATACCAATGTAGCATCTAGACTTCACTCAACTGATCAAACTGAAGTGAAAACTAAAGAGAATATTCTCCCTAGAGGAATATTCTTCCTAAACTATAGGAGACTGAATAATGATTAATAACCAAGGAAAAACCTTAGGAAAAATAAATCCTAGGTGTGTGTGTGAAGTAACTCCAACATGCTGTGTAACTTCACTCATCGAGAAGGTGATTGGTTGTTTCCTCCTTAGCTTGGTAGAGGTGGCAGCGAGATGGGCCTATATAACCCATTTTCCTGAGATTTTCCCATGTTAGAATTCTGCTATGGAGGAATAACCATTCGAACAGTTTGATTTTTGGCCATTGGGGGCTGCGCCAAATCTTTCCCCACTGTTGCATCAGGTCCTCTTGATATCAGTCCAGGATGTAATGTCGTGCTTCTTTTAAGTTGAATTCCCCATCATCTTCCCTGCCCCACCTTAATTGGTCCTCGTCCTATGAGACTGCAATTTTTCTTTTCCCCAGTTCCGCTTCCACCTCTTCCGTTAGGGTTGCAATACAGTCTCTATTTTGTGGGTTGAGTTTATCCCAGGTCCTCCATATGTCGCTATTAATTCTTTTCATTTAGTAGTGATGGATTTATTTTTTACCTTGCGCTGTCATTTCCTGTTGTAGCTCCTCCCTGTCCAGATTTTCCATTCTGGGTTCCTGTTTCCACGCGTCCTCCCAGAATTTGTCTATTTGACCATTCCTGACTTCCCATAAGCTGTGTTTATGGATCCAGTTCTTGTTTCTCGAGACTAGATTCCAGATAGTTGATCCCTCCCTTGTGCCCATGAATCTGATTCGATCTTGACCATTGATGTTCGGGGCATACTTGGCCTTCCTGAGGTTTGTCCATGGTATTGAGTTGTCCTTGACCCATCTCCACCAGATTTTTTCTCTATAGGCTTCATTTGTTACCTGTGGGTCTTGTAACCCCATGCCTCCTTTGTCTTTTGGTCTGCAAACCTTCTCCCAGGCTACCAGGGCTCACTTATTTTTATTTTCTGCACCTTGCCATAAAAACTCTCTTTGAATGGCTCTTATCTTTTTTAGTATTCCTTTGGGAGCTATAAAAACTAACATCATATATGACGAAATTGCTTGTAGAACTGATTTGGTGAGGATATTTCTCCCTTCCAGGTTGAGGGCTCTGTAAGTCCAATTTTTTACCCTCTCCTATAGTTTTTTGATCACTCCTTCCCACATTTCCATCTTGCAAGCTCTATTAATCATGGGGATTCCCAAGTATTTTGTTGGGAGTGTTTTGCGTTCAAACCCCAGAATGTTGGCCAGGTTTCTTTGAATTGCAGGATTAGTGTTAAAGAAGTAGATCATGGATTTGAAGTGTTTGATCTCCTCCCTTGAGGATTCCCCAAAGTCTTCTAATATTCTTTTGTAGGTTTTTTCTTCCTTGACCGTGGGTGTGCCATGGAGTAGGGTGTCATCAACGAACTGTTGGTGTGTGGAGGTTGGACAGTTTTCGAAAGGTTTGATGCCTTTTAGTTCTCATGTTGCAGTTGCGCTTTTTATGCTTCTACTGAGCCCTTCCATCATCAAAATGAACAGGAAGGGAGATAGAGGGTCTCCTTTTCTAATGCCTCTCAAAGGATGGAAGGGTTTTTTTGGAGCTTTGTTGATTAGCAGAGAGTAGCTTGTCGTTAAGACTAGATTGATAACCCAATTGATCAAGTGATGTTCAAACCCAAAGGCTTCCAGCATCTTGGCCATATAATGCCAAATAATTTTGTCGTAAGACTTCGCCAGGTCCAGTTGGATTATCATCCCCCCTCTCCTTTGGATTTTCAGCGTGTGTATAAGCTCATGGGCATGGATGATGTTGTCCGGTATTTGTCTTCCTTCTACGAAATCAATTTGGGTAGGAGAGGTTTCAAGTGATTGGCTATGAATTTGGAGATTATCTTGTACACTACATTCCATAATGTTATAGGCCTGTAGTGATCTGAGGTCTTTTCTTCATTTTATTTGGGGATTAGCATGATCATTGTGGCATTTAACGCTTTCAAGATGGAGGCCGAGTGTCTCGAGTCTTCCACTACCCCATAAACGTCTTGTTTTACTACTTCCCAAAATGCTTTGAAAAATTCCACTGTGAAACCATCTAGACCTGGGACCTTTCCATTGGGCATCTTCTAGACCACTTGGTTGATTTCCTCCTTGGTTATGGGTTTGTTTAGATTGAGATTTTTCTCCTTGGTGACCACCCTGGGGACGTGCTGAGTTATCCTTTGTATGGCCTATGATATGTCTTGATTGGGTTTCTGGGCTATCCCCTTGAAGTGATTGACCAGTGTATTTTCAATTTCCCTATGGGATTCTCTTTCGATCCCATCCTGGTCCCTAATTTTCCTAATTTTTTTGTGGGTTCTTCTTGCAATGGTTGTTCTGTGAAAAAACTTGGTGTTCTGCTCCCCTTCCTTTAGCCACATGATTCTGGACTTTTGGTGCCATAGAGTTTCTTCTTGCTGACATATTTCTTCCCATTCCTGAATCATTCAGATCTCTTCTCTTTTTCGATCCTTTGTGTAACCCTAATTTATGCAGAGTTCATGGAGTATCCTCATTCTTTCCTCGATATTTTCTTTTCTTGGTTTATGTTTCCAAATATTTCCTTGTTCCACTCCTTGAGTTTGTGTTTGATGTACATGAGTCTGTTGTAAAGTTTGAATATCCTTTCCCCTTGATCCAGTAATTCCTCCCGCCACCATTGTTTGATGTTCTCCTTGAAGGTGGGATGTTCAATCTGAAACTTCACAAATCTAAAGGGTATGTTCTTCGGAGTGGTTTGGAAGCGTGCTTCCAATTGAACTAGCCAATGGTCTAAACCCCCCCATGGAAGGATGTTGCAATCTAAGGTTAGTCCTTGCAGCATAATGGAATCCGACACCAGGAATATATCTAGCCTTGTAGCTACTTGATAGTGGTTAATTCATTTGTTATTCCAGGTGAACTCGCCATTGTTGGTTCTGATGTCCACCATCTCCATTGTTTCAATGAAAGCTGAAAATTCCTCTACATCTCTATCCAATATCCTAGTGCCCCCTTTTTTCTCCGCAAGTGTTGTGATGATGTTTAAATCCCCTGCTAGGATCTAGTGGAGGTTGTAGGATCGGGAATTTATGTCTTCTAGGTCTAGGAGCATTCTCCTTTTTTACTCCAACTCCTGGGGGCCATACACATTTGTGCATAGAATAACCTCAATGTTACCTATAATTTGCATGTTAACCGAGAGTGTGTGTCTCATTTATTTGGATGCAAGTAGGTTCAACGATTGTGGGTTCCATAAGGTGAGGATGTCGCCTTTCATCTATTGGCCTTCAATAGCCAACATCTTGTACTTACTCCATTGTTTTTTACTGATTGTTTCCATTCTGTCTACCGTGCATTTTGTCTCTTGAATGAAACAGAGGTCAGGTTGTTCCTTCCTCGGTCTATTTTTAAGGATTCTTTTCTTTCGTGGGATGTGTTAGCACAAGATTGGTTGAGGTGCCAAGTGTCAAGAACAAGCTTTGAAAACACTCTCACAAGGTTCCAAGCTTCAAAATCACCTATGGATTTATGCAGACGTAGGGTAAGTGGCGCTAAGTAAATGCGCTGCGTAATATTTCACAGAGAACAGAAGCTGCATATAGGTGCAACACAGTCGGGAACTACCTACATGCACTGTGTAATATTATGGCAGAGGCTAAACTGTGCAAAGTTATTCTTCAAGTTTTGATTCACTAATTTAAAACTTGGGTTATGAGTAGTTGAGGATGTATTTTTGAAAACTGGAGGAGGTTTTTGTTCAGAACATTCCAAATAAAAAAAACCTCTCTCAGTTTTTCAAAATGTGTTTTGGTTTGAGAGATATTGGATATAGAAGTAGGAGCTGCGTACTCTGCACAGGGGGCGCTACATACTAATTTCCTGTAGTGGTCACGGTTTTGATATTCGCCTTGTTGGGAGGTTTCCACATGTCAAGGAGAGTTTGAATGGATTCTCAAGGATCATTTATATATCAAGGGACACCTGCACCTAAGATTTAGCTCCACCAAATGCCTCATGCAATGAGGTGGAGACATTTCATTAATGACTTCCAACAAATTCTTGAAAATCAACAGTTTGTTGGATTTTTGTCTCTTTGACTGTTTCCACCTATCTCCAAGGCTTAGAATCCAATGGAGGAGATGGGATTCGAACTCATTAGGTTATTTGGATGCTATTTTCTATTTAAATAAGGAGATATCTCTTGAAGAAGGGATTCATGAACCAAGAGAGGCCTAGAGGCTCTATTTTTGTACTTTGACAGAATTAATTTGAAGATGGCATGTCTTATCATTTCTGTGTTAAGGATTCATTTGTAGAAGAGAGTGATGTTTAGCTATGTTTTTCTTTGTTTTGACTCTTAATATTTGTTCTTCTTCAAAAACAAGTGTGAGAGGGATTCTTAGGAGGATCCTTTGAGATCTTCTACCTTGTGTGTTGCTAAATCTCTTCTGAAAAGGATTTTTAGATTATGATTCTTCTTCTACTGTACAAATAGTATGCTTGAAAAGGATTTTCATGTATTTCTGTTTGCAATTCTATGTTTTCTCATAAAAGTCTTCCACCTGAAAGCCTTGAAAGTCTAAACATTGCTTTTGGATGATCTGTTTTGCTGCATATGGAAGATGATTTGTTGGGATAGATTCATATGATTTTTCAAGTCAAGCAAATAGCTTTCAGCCCTACTTCTCTCATAATTTCAAAAATCAACTTTCTTTTCGTAATCTTTGATGTTACCAAGTTCACCTGGTTATAGTCTAGGGTGACTTTTGGATTGATAACATGATGTTTAGGCCTCTTATATTCCATGTTATAATCTTCATTTAAACATGTGGGGGGGATTTGCGAAAGAGCTTTTTTATCTTACTTGAATTGATCAACATGGCTCATAGTTCTTGCAGGGCTACGTTGTTTGATTCCCTGCCTTTCTTCTACCTCGTTTGCTTGGGTGACTATTTTGGTTGTCCCTCACCTACTTTGATTCCCAAGTGTCCTATATTTCCATGTGTGTGCTTGGTCCCTCGGGATTTTTCTTCCTCTCTTAGTAGGAACAGGTATTGGATACGATCTATTTGCTGTGCTGTCACATTGTCTACTCCCTGCGTCTTCCATTGTTCCAATATGTTTGAGAGATCTATTCCTTCCCTTTCCACAGTGTCTCTAAGGTCTGTATATTTCATGCCTACCTCGCTTGGTGTAATCTTCGATTCTTCATCTACTTCCTGCATTGGGGTGTTGGTGTCTTTGTTTCCTCTTTCCATAGGACTTGCGCTACCTCCTTGTTCCCTCTTATTGCTTGGAATATTCATGTTCTCATGATTTTCTTGTTCCCTAGTTTCTCTAGCTTTTGTATTTTCCTTCCCTCCTTATTCCCCTTGGTTAGCCTTGTCCCATCCTTCAGGTCTAGTCCTGGTTTTTGAGTTTCTTCCTATTGGGGATTTGCTTGGTTTCTTGCTTGATCTGTTTCGGTGGTTCATTTTTACAAACACATCCTCATCCTGTTGTGTTTTGGTGTTTTATGTTTCTTTTTTTTTATTGAGCGGACATTCTCTGATTAGGTGTCCATTTTCATGGAATTTTATGCATCTAAATGGGATCTTCTCATAGTCGATGCTTTGTATCCATTCCTCATCCCTAAATTCCAATCTTATGGCTTCTGGGAGTTCCCCCAACACATCCATCTCTATGCAAATCCTTGCATATGATGTGTATCTCCCTTTTAGGGTTTCTTCCGATGTCTTAACATATTTTCCCAACTTGTTCCTGATTGCTTCTATGGTGGACGCCAGCTAGTAGTCTAGCGGTAGGGAGTAAAACCTGAGCCAGACTGGGACATTTTTAAAGGTTTCTTTCTATGGGGAGAAATTTTCCTTCCACGGTCTCATTTACAACCTTGCTGAGGCGTGGAAGTATGCCCCCCCCCTCGAAGACTTTATCTTTGTCCTCTAGGTTCATAAATACTGTTGTGAAGAACCCTTTCGAGCCCAGGTGGAGTTCCACTTCTCCACTTGGCTTCCATTAATATTTTATCTAGTTGCACAACATTCTTTCTGTGTGCCACAACCCCATGAATTTGCAGATTAGTGCATGTGTCTTCATATGGTCCCGATAGAGTTTCATTTGTGGGTATTCTAGTATAACCCTGGATATCATTGTTGTTTTAGGTTTACATGAGTTGTGCCCATTTTACCCATTGGGGTTCGCTGGTTCTTGAGCATCCTCTCTGACTTCCTTCCCTACGCGATCCCTTTTTTCTTGGTTGCTCTCCTGGTTCTTTTATCATCCTGATCCCAAGGTGCTTGTCAGTGGTTCTTTGAAACCAACGCCTTGTGAGCCTTTCCCCATGTCCACCACTACCTGCTTGTATGAGGGGGTTCCACTCCCGCCCCCTTTCATAACCATTCTGAACCATGTTGAGACTGCGACTGTCAAACCCTAGCTTGCGGTTTCTTTAGAGCCCCTAAATTTCGTCAAGGCCACAGTTTCAATTAGGTCGTAATTAGCTATAATTTTAACGTTTAGAAAAAAATATTTTTCTTTAGGTAGAATCACTTTTTTATTTAGGTGTTGATTTTAAGGTTTTTATAAACAACTATTTGATTTTTTAAGGGCATGCTTGAAAAAAGTTGTAATTTTGACCCGGTTAGAAAACATGGCACTACAATAGCACCACTTTTTGATTTGGGTGTTGATTTTAAGGTTTTTATGAGTTACTGTATGAGTTTTGAAGGTCATGATTGAAAAAATCTTGTAATTTCGATGCCGTTAGAAAAAATGGTGGTATCAGTAGCACCACGTTTTTATTTGGGGGTTGATTTTCGTGTTTTTTATGAAAAAATATGGGTTTTAAGGGCTAAAGTTCTCGTTTTGAGGTTACAATTCTCGTTAAGTCGGTAACTTTGTTCTTTATGGGACCAAAATTTTGATATCCATTTAATGCAGAGATTGTTCCACCTAACTTGTGTAGAAGAAACTTGAGAAAATTGAGTTTTGCATGCTTGGCAATAGTAAATTCGTTGAATTGATAAAAAAAAGGAAAATAAATGTATCTTTAACTCTAGTGGATGCTTAGGAAGAGTAACCACTAGTTTATGCATTAAATTAATTAGAAATTTAGAGTTCTCAAATTCCTTAAAAAGATACAAGTGAATCAATAATTTTTACCTCAATTCAAAATCCAACTAAATAAATAAGTTGAAATATCCCTATGGTTATGGATTTTTTAATTTGAAAACATCAAGAACATGGGTCATCCCTTTTAAATACTAGAACAATAAAAACAAAAAAATATGAGTTCATGGAAAAAAACAACAATTTAAAAATAATTTGATCCAACTTATGTGATACAAGAACTTGTCAAGAATGTCTCCAATGATTTCCACAAAAAAGAGTAAACTTTAAGGCCTAAGGTGCAACTTGCTCCTCCTCTTCACCAATTGCAAAATATCGAATGTGCATAACTGGCCCAAATTTATGCCCCATGAAAATATTGAATCCAAGAGTTTTACTTGATTAAGTCAATTTCATGTGAATACCCAAATGCCATTATTGTTGTCAAGGAAACAATGAAAACTTATTAAAAGGTACTTGAATCTTGGTCTATTGTGTAGGCCATCCAAACAATTGGAAATACGTTGGAAAGCATTGATGTTAAACTAGAGTTAGATGCAATGCCAATTGGAGAGTTACTGAACTTGATATTTCTGGTATGAATCTTGTTCATAACATTTCTAATGATATTTAGCCATTGACATGGCTGAATGCTTAAACATGTGCTACCATAACTTCCTAGAGTACTAGGAGCATTGATTGCGAATATCTAAATGTTTCATAGCAGTTTGAAGAGTGGATGGGCTTGTCAATATTTTTGCTTATAGGAACAATTTGACGGGGCCTCTACTTGAGGATATCGGTGAGTTTTTCTAGTTGGAATATTCAGATTTGTGAAATTGTTATTAAGTAATAAATGTATTATTGTACTACTTTTAGAATGAGTTTAGATCGACATGAAGTGGCTAGCAGGGAGGGGTTCTCACCTTAGATATGTAGTTCTCATTGATGCATGTCTGATTTAGTAACCAAGAGATATCAAAAGGAACATATGTCATTCTTTCTCGAGGTACTTTAATTCATAATAGGTTACCTTTAGGTCATAAGGAATAATGAAACCTTGAGATGTATAAGGATTTGAATGCCTCAATTAAATACCTCTTTGAGACAAAATTCGGAAGTGAAAGTTAAAAATTTCTTCTTATCTTGTTACATAAGTTTTATATCATCAATCATTAAATTGGATTAGATTGATCAATTAATGTTCCTAATAATTTTTTAGAGTATACCTAGTAAAATTGCATTATATTTTATGTGTAAGTTTTATATCATCAATCATTAGATTGATCAATTAATGTTCTTAATAATTTTTTAGAGTATACCTAGTAAAATTGCATTATATTTTATGTGGTTCATTTATTTTTTTTAATATACCTAGTACAATTACAATTGCATTGTATTTTATGTGGCCTTTTGTTGCTTATATAAACATTTTATTATTCCATTGCCTTTCACTTTGTCATTTTGAATATTTTTTTAGATTATGTGATTAAACAAAGAGCCCAACATGCATGTTATTTCCTCATTATGGTATCTTCATGCTTGTACCACCTTATGGATTTGATCGTTTAGTGAGACACTAAATAATCAAAATGTTGGAATCTAAGCAATAGTGTAGGGATAACACATGACGAAATGTATCACATATTATAAGTAATAAATCATTATGATACGACTCACATGTAATACTAATTTCCAAGATAGCCAAAGGAAGGAACATGATTAGCCCCAAAGGAAACTATTGGACTAGACAAACAATGTCCCTAAATAGTAGGTTATCATCACTATTAAAGGAATGATCATTATTCCTAGAGATGGTTAACCTCCATAGGATCCTAATGGTGGAAAAATGAAAAATAAATGACATGGTGAATCCATAAAGAAGAGAAAAGGAATCTACTTTAACTCAAAAAAAGAGCTTTATGTGAAAAATATGAATCTAGAATAATTGATTGAGTCATCCCAAGAAGATGCATAGGAAGAAATTCCCTCCTATAAACCAAAAACACTTCAATTCAACATGATGAAATAGGATTATCTACTACCTCCCTTTATCTCTTATTCTCTGTCTTTTACCATCCTTTCCACCATCACACAATCCTCATTTCAAGTTCCACAAATGCAATCAATATTCGATAACATCGTCTGCATGTCAATCCTTATGCCAACATCCTTGTCAATTTTTTTATCACCGAAGGTAAGGGAAACTATGAATGTATCATTCGTGGTTGACCCTATTAACCAATCATCTAATTTATCCTTGGTGTCATCCGTGTGGCTACCTAACCCCTTCCTTATATATTTTCTTATCTGGTCAAGATTATCTTTTAGCTTCATAGATATTGCAAACTTGGACTGATCTAGACTATAAATAGAGTGCAAAGTTCTGATAGGGCCTCAAGGAATGTAGTAAAAAAGAAGTAATGAGTTTGGGGCCTTATAAAAACATACTATTGACCATTTATGAAGGTAGAAAAATCCACATGGTCACCATGGAATCCACCCACATGCTCATACAAGATGCCTCCTAGCCTCAATTTTTATAAAACCATGGATGCCACCCAAAATATTAATGACATACCCCCTATGGGTCAAGTGGATTTCTCTTGACTATCCATAGGAGGAACTTACGATGGGTATACCAATACCTCCACAAATCTAGCCAAGTTAAGAACTTAAAATAAAAATTTGGAGGAGGAATTGAAGTTTTCCAAGATTCATGTCAAGCACAAGGACTCCAATATCAAATATTTTCAAAAGGGAAACCCAACATTAAGGGAGATTAAGATGGAGTCTGAAGCTATAGTTGAGTTGGAGAAAAAAAATCGAGATGTAGAAGAGAAAAATACCAATCTCAATAGGGAAATAAAGGATCTAAGGGAAGAAGTGAGGAAATGAGACATTAGCATGAAGATGATTAAGTTTGAAATGGATACGACTCGTAAACAATTAACAAAAATTATGGCCCAAGGATAAGTTATATATAGTGAGGTAGTTGAACTAAGAAAGATATGATTTGCATAGGACCCCATTGAATTAAATTCCCTCGGGGTATCCATTAATGCAAAGGATAAACATGTCAAATCTCTTGTGATCCAATTAGCTTTTACTTATGAAAAGTGTGTTATGTTGTGCAAAATAAAGATACCATGATGAAAGAGCTTTATTAAACCAAGTAGGCCATGAAGAAAATTCAAAAGGGAACTGTAGAGAAGGACTAGATTATTTGGATCAAAGAAATGGCTTGGGAAAATTCAAAGGATGTTATACTTATATTGATACCTCACATGGATTTCCTACAAAAATTAATCACCTAGGTGGGGGAAATAGGTGAGGCTATTCGAAATTCCAAAGCTAAACTCTAAGATAAATTCAACATCGCCACTCTAGCCATTTATATGTGTGAAAACATGACATGTAGAGAGTTAAAGGCCTTGCATGTGATAGACTAAATATGAACCTCTTATGATGCCAAGAAGACAATTGACAAGGATAAGATTGTTAGGGAGGTTAAGGATAAGAGAATGGTCTATTTTGACCACCATTTTGGTCAATGGATACAAGCTGACATAATGTTTCCATGTTACCTTGCTATTTCTAAAAAAAAATCCTAAGAAATGTGAAGCCTTATTTAAAAGTGTCGTTCAAGTATAATCACTCTCCCCCCTAAATATAAGTCTTTAGCTAGCTTGATGGTGTCTCGGGTTTACACCACTTAGGAAGCCTTTTAAGTTTATGAAATATTGTTTGATTTGCTATTGGTTGGATAAATATGGATAGAGGATGGTTCATTGTGAAACGTTCATGATATTGTAGGTTGCAGATTGTAGGTTAACTTAGAGCGAGAACATGGTTAATTCTTTAAGATTATGTGTGGTGGAATTGACATTATTGCATTACATGGTAACTTGGGCTCAAGTTTCTTTTTTTTGGACCAAATATTCATTGTATATTTGAATGTTATTTCATCCTAACCATGCCACCATTAAATGATCTCATAAGCCTTATTAAATGATCTCATACTCGTCAAGACTCCAATAAAGCTAATGTTTCATACTTCGCTCCTATTTCTATTATTTCTTCACCCCCAAACACACTTCAAAAAGACCTTTATCCCTAATAAGATCAATGCCCTTTTTCCTTATTCATCATGTTACCATTATTGAAATTGTTTTATTAAAAAATAAAACATAAAATAACAATTTCATCCCCTAGCCTCATTCATAATATATCTTCCCCCGCTAGCCCTTTGGCCCTTTCATATCATATATTATTTGAAATTAGAAAATTGTTGGCCTTGGCCCTATCATACACCTTATATTCACTATGCACCCTATTCAGTATTAACACGATTATTCAAACAAAATAAACCTAGTGGCCTCCTTATACGTCTTATTATTCAAAATAATAATTTACATGTCTTAATTGTTTAAAAAAATAGAAAATAGTTGGCCTCAACCCCACCATACACCTTATATTCGCTATGCATCCTATTCATTATTAAGATAGCTATTCAAACAAAAAAAATATTGGCCTCCTCACACATCTTATTATTCGAAATAATTATTAAAAAGAAAATAGAAAATTGTTAACCTTGGCCACATCATACACCTTATATTCTTTATGCCCACTATTCATTATGAACATGGTTATTCAAACGAAAAAACCCATTAGCCTTATTACACATATCATTATTTGAAATAATTATTTACATTTCTTATTATTCAAATTAATTATTTACATGTCTTTTTATTTGAAATAATTATTAAAAAAAAACAAATTATTTACACGTATTATTATTCAAAATACATCTTATTATTAAATATACATGTATTATTTAAAAAATTTATTAGAATGAAACTCAAAAAATATTATTTTAAAAATTGTTTGTTTATGCCTTGGTCTAATTCCACTCCATTTCTATGTCATGATCAATTTCCTTTGCCAAATATCTGGGCTTATCCCTGTCATTTTCACATACTAGGCACCTACGACCAAGCCCAACCTCACGACATAATCACTACTCAAATCACAAACCAAACCAAGCCTAAGCCTCAAGTCAAACTCTAAGTTGAGCACCACATGGAGGATCCCAAGCCCATATGATTTCATTGCACATCAAGAAGAAAATGAATTGGCCTCAATCTAAAGAAATATGATTCAAAACCCCCCTTAATGCACATGAGATATGAACCAAATAAGAAAATAAAATATCCTTCAACCCCAAACGACAATCGAATACCTACTAGCTAGTGATCAAACAACAAATTTCAAGGAATGGTCGATGAGGATATTCCTCTAAGATTGTGCCAATATGCTCAAGGTATTGATTGAAGTGAGAACAATAAATGATGATCATTCATCATGTTGGTAACTGGTAGATTTGAAGAGAATGAGGTGGGATTGGTGAAAGTAGCTTTAGATCTCATTGATGTCACCTAATGTGGTTAATTCCTCCTAATATCATGACATTTGCATTGATGACTTGCATATTGAAGGATTTAATGCATCTCTAATAGGTATGCACTGCTTATGAGGCATGATTTAGAAAGTTTAGATGGCATCACCTTCTCAAAGGGTATTGATGATTTTCGTTAGTTCAATGTTTTGTTCAGTGCACATCTATTGTTTGTCTTTGATGGGTCAAGCTCAATGAAATCTAGCTCAAGTGCTTATACTTTTGCATAACTCAATTTTCAATTTAACATTAGGATTTATTCACTCATTGCTTCACATCTATTATGATGAGAGGTGGGCATGTAGAAGTTTAGAATCTCATATTACAAATCACGCCATACTAGATTAGTATCCAACAAAGAAAGGAATTATTATTATTATTAATTCAACATGAAAATCAATATTCCTTCTTAACATGGCTTGCCAAGGCTTCACAAGTGGTGACACTAATAGAGATACTATGGTGATAAGGATACCCTTGGAGGATGGTCACCAAATTGTGTGAGCTCAATATTTTGCAAATAATATGAGTTTGTATGGACAAAGGATAGATTATCCAAGTGTTATATGTGGTGATGTAAAAATAGGAAATGGAAATTAAGAACCAGATTTCCCAACCAATGTACAAGCAATCCACCTATCCATGTGGCTCTTCTTATATCTTCCATTCTAAGTGAATATTTAGCATGTTATCACTCCAGGAAACTCTCCTAGGCTGTAAGTCAGAGATGCCTGGTGACTTAATCTTTTGGTAACTGTTTTCTCAATAATAAGTGTGGGTTTGGATCAAGTCAGATGACTGAATCATTTCTCACTCAAAACATGCATGAACACATTTAGATGGACAAGGATTTCAACCACAAATGTTCAGAGAGTTTACAAATAAAGAGATGTATGGAGAAATAATTATTATATCAGCAGAATCACATATAAAGCATATATGAATGGACAATTACAATAATCACAGGAATACTTGCAAAGTTTAACTTATGAATGCAATGATAAGATGACAGTTATCGGGCATAAACAAGCATAACAACATGAATATAATATCCAGGTGCAAGTACATAATAGATAAGAAGATGAAATCTGAACAAGTTATGGCAAAAGAAGCTTGTATTACTTAATATGAAAATGAGAAGTTTGAGTACATAATATGAACAAAGTCTCCAAAGTCGAACCCTTAGTTCCTCTTCTACCTTTAGCTTTATATCTTTACAATGTAGTTTTGAGATCCTAAAAGCATGGATCAAATATGCTAAAGATAGAAAGTCAAAATTCAGTTTGCAAAAGATATGGAATGATCCTCAAAATGAGGTCAATCCCACATTTCATGGTCTTCCTATCTTGTAGAGTCATGGTGCAGTGCAGAATAGCCTTCCAAGGCTGAGTGATGACTCTTCTAAGAGATACAAATTCAAATTTGTTGAGGTGGGCAAAAATCCTGATTTTCTTCCTTTGTAAAAGGTACCAAAAATGATTGAAACACCTCTTTGTTCCCTTACCCATCAAAAATAGCTATTGGATCTAACTTGACAATTCAACAAATGTCCATTCGAAGAGGTTTCAAACCATTCCAACTCAAAAAATCTTGATCTGGGAAAAAATTCGGTCATTCTGGCAGTGGCAGGATTTCGGTGGTTAACCTAGAAGACTCCTGAGTGGATTAAATACTGAAATCTCTGCTTTCGGTGGTTAACGAACAATCGTCCTTTTTTCCTAAACCACCGGAACTTCGGCTTTGAGAAAACTTCAAAATTTGCAAAAATGATTACCTTGATTCTTTGTTGAATGTTCAAGGTCTTTTGGACGATGCAACTCTTGTTCATGTAGATATGTGAACTTCAACTTGTTGTGTGGAAGGATCTGGTGTATCTACCATGGTTGTAGCTAAGTTAGCTAAAGTCTCCAAACCTGTTTTCTCCTGTGTTGGTGATTGAGAATATTTTAATTTCAGCCTCAGAATTCTAAGCTGCATGTACAGCTTCATGTTCTCCCTTATCAACACCTTGTTCCTGTCCTTTATCTTATCATGCTTTTCTTTGAGGCTTTGGTTTATTTTGAAGAGCTCTGCATTTCTTTCAGTCAAGTCTGTATTTTTCTTTTTAATAACTCTTTCCAAGACTTCCATTTCATAGACTTGTTGCAGGAGTTTATTGATTTTCCGTTCCTTAGATGCTTTAGGCTTACTTGAAGAAGATTTTGCCAATGATGGACTGTGTGCCTCTAAGGGAGTTGGTGAAGGTAAGTTGGAACAATCATCTTGCAACTTGTCCAGACTGTACATTACCTTGTGTCTCTGCTAACTCATGTTCTGGCTCTGAATCACTATAGGGTAGGTTTAAAGGGTTACTTCCTTCAGCAGGGTCCTTGGACTTCTCACCCTCAAACTGTACCTTTCTTTTGGTTCTTTTCTGTTTAGAGGATGATTCTATTGGATCTCTTGGTGGTGAGATACCCTTCCATTTTCTATGACTTCTTTTAGGAGTAATGGTCTTCTTAGTGGCAGCCTTTTTACCCTTCTCCTGTTGTTGCCAGTCAGTCTGGAATTCATTCCAGAAGAGGAAGTAGTTCCAATCTACTTGCCTTTTCTTCAATGACTCTTTGAAAATGAGAGTAATGAGTCCTTGATGAGACAATCTACTTGCCACCTTAGTGGGCTTGGCCTTAACCTGTCTAGCCATTTTCATGAGGGCTTTGTGCAAGTAAAATGGTAAATTGATGGGAGATCTCCCTGTGAAATGATTTAAAAGTTTGAAGTGGTAGAACATGACTCTGTTGTATCTACCTTCACAGGTGATATAGACAAAGATTGCCTTCAGGAGAGATTGCCATTTAGGTTCCAGATAAGACATTGGTATGTCTTTTTTCCATGTAAGATATTTGTGTAGAGGCTGTAGGTAGGACCTAAATTTAATGTTTGAAGGTACCGTTGATTTGAACCAACAATCACCTATTCTGGGAAGACCAGTGAACTCAGTTATGGCTGCCTCATCAACCACAAACTGCTCCTTTCCCACTGTTGTTTTTCTTCCATCATACGAGCTAGCAAAAGTCTCAGACACTTGTTGATGAAAATCTGCCAATTTTTCACAATACGTATAGACTCCAGTCTGCTTGAAGAACTCAACCACCTCAGGGTGTGCCTCAAGGTACCAAACTCCATCCAATTCAGCCCTTAGAACTGGCCCTTCTTTCGCATTAGTAAATGCTGACTATACCTACGATTAAGGAAAAACTTCGTGCCAGGGAGACAAAGAATCTATGATTTAGGTTGACAGAGAGTATGACTCATAGAAAATCAAACGGGACAGGGTGACACAGAGTTTGAATCGCAAAGCTCAATCACTAACCAAGTTTAGGCAACAGACTAACTGAAAACATGCCGAAAATCTCGAGTTTCAGTGAGATATACATTTAAATTGAAACAGTATGGGCTTTGAACTACCTGATGACTCGACCTGGCTTGATTGGTATGACAATTGGCTTGATAGCATTTTTCTAAACTCTAATTGTGCTCGGCAATCACCACAAGAAATGGGATTACGATCTCTGGATATGCGTTTGCTTGATGAAATCATGGGCTCAAGACTGTCTCAATAACTCCCGAATTCGAATTGATAATGAATGGAGATCAAATCAAAGATTAATCGGGGTCATAATGGATTTGTGTACTCATGACCGGAAATGGTGAGGGGCTACGTGACTAATCATTTCTGTTAGTTGGGAAACACGCATGAGTTTCTGTATCTTTGTCGAGTCTTAATTTTGAAAAGACAAATGCAGTTGAAAGGACAACAGGATATCAATCTTTGGATAGATACAACAAGAACATGCATACCTTTCCACTTCCATGGGATTTCGGTAGTTATGTTTTCAACATTACGCGAATTGACAACTGGCTCGTGTGAAAGCACGGGCTTTCCATTTTTCTCGTTGAAATCTTTTCAGTAGTTAACCACGCTTTTTCTTTTCCCTCTTAACTACCAGGAACGAAGGCTTTCGGTGGTTAATGAGCTCATTTCAGGCTCGCCTAAACCACCAAAACCTAAGATTTTGTCTTTTGCTTGACCAAACCAAATCAAAAGTTCTTTCTAAGCTTATTTATAGAAAATAGACTCTCTAACCTACCTACAAAAATTTAGACATAAATTTTGGACCACAACCTATCACCTCAAAAGAAAAATCTCCACCAATTTATTTGAGGAGATAACATTGGCTCCTATTGGGGATGAACGCCTCCCTGTGAGGTTTCACGAACCGCAGAACCAATGCCTTTCCTGAAAAGAAAACTAAGAACTATATGCTAGTGTTTCCATTGGGCATGGAGTTATTCTGTAAAAATAAAGACAAACTAAAATTACAATGTCCAGGCTTCACAGCCTTAGACAAAATAGAGTTTCAAAAATCACCCGTTGACCAAGCCACCGAACATTTCTTTACCTCCTAGATTCTGCAAAATGAATGTGTTGTTGTGTTGTACTTGAGTTATCATGAAAGGGTCGGTCCACAAATAATCGAACTTGTTATGCTTGCCTTTATCCTATCTGAGAGCATCCCATTTCAGAACCCAGTCACCAACCTGAAAATTATCCACCTTTGCCTTTCTGTCAAAAGTATCTTTGATCTTCTTTTGATGAGCCTCTGATCTATCCACTAGCTATTCGCGGGCCTGCTGCAGTTCCACCAAATCAAGAATTCTTCTTGCCATATCATTTGACTCAGTTTGCTCTTCCTTAAAGAACATAGCCATTGGTAAAATTAACTGAACAGGAAAAATGGCATCAGTCCCATAGACCAATTTGTATGGAGAGGTTCCTATGGACTTTTTGATAGTTACTCTGTCTTCCCACAGAGCAAATTTTAGTTTAGAATCTCAATTCTTTTTGTTTTCCTCTAACAATTTTTTGATGATTTTGATTAATCTCTTATTGGATGATTCGGCCAGGCCATTACCTTGAGGGTAATAGGGGGTCGAATGTACCAACTTGATGCCCATTGATTCACACATGTCTACCAATGCCTCTTCTTTGAACGTTGTTGCATTATCTATTACCAGCCTTTTGGGACAGGAGAATCTGCTCAAGATATTTTCATAAAGAAACTTCATGACAACCTGGTGAGTGGCATTCCTGGTGGGAATTGCCTCTATCCATTTTGTAAAATAATTTGTGGCTACTAAGATCCACTTATGTTGACCACTAGACGAAGGATTTATCTCACCTATAAAATCTAAACCCCACTGTTGAAAAGGGCCATTCACTACTATAGGTCTCAGGGGCAAAGATTTTAGTTGTTGTTTTCCTATAAATCTTTGACATTTATCACAAGCTTTGACGAAGGCACACACATCTGAGAAAATAAAAGGCCAATAATATCCAACCCTTAGAATTTTATGAACAATGGTCTTCCAGTAATGATGACCTCCAAGAACACTTGAATGAAACTGATGTATAACTTCCATTGACTCTTCTTTGTCTAAACATCTGAGTAGAAAACCAACAGGGTCTTTCCAATATAACAGATTATTGTAAATGCAAAATTTCATGGCTCTGAGCTTAAGGGCTCGGGCTTGAATCATACTGAGTTCAGGAGGAACTTCTAGCTTTTGCAAAAAATGTATAATGCATGAGCACCATTCACAAGATGACAAGTGCTCTGCCACTTGTTGATTGTTATGTTGTCCATCTACTGCCAGCTCCGTCTGCAGATTCACTGAATTTTCTCCTATGAAATTTATGTCCAGCAGCTCATGATTTTCCTTCGTTAAAATATTAGCAAGGCCTTGGCCTTTTACCAATTTGGTGGGCTTCACTTCAATGTTGAACTCAATCAACTTTGCAATCCATTTATCTCTCTTTCCATCAATATCAGGCTGAGTCAAAACATCTTTCACGGAGGGTGAAGGAACATATGCAATGAATTTTGAGTGGAGGATATAAATTATGAAAGCTTTTAAAGATTTTATGAGAGTATAGGCTTGTTTTTCAATAGGATCATACCTTAGTTCAACATCTTTGAGTGTTTCGCTGAAGAAAGAAATTGGGTGATCCATATTGTCATCATCTTTCTGTAGCAGGACTGCTGCCACTGTGTCATAAGAAGCAGAGGAAAAAATGTAGAAAATCTTGTTGTAATCCAGACTGATCAGAGTCGGGGATTCCATGATAGTCTGTTTGATATCCTGAAATGAATTCCTTGTGTTGTCTGTCCATTTTATCTCAGACCCCTTTTTCAGCATACATGTTATGTGTTTTACTAACTCGGCAAAATTTGGAACAAATCTTCTAACAAAATTAATCTTACCGAGCAACGATTGAATATCCTTTTTCGACCTTGGCAAGGACAACCTTTGAATTGATTCCACCCGAGATGGATCAATTTTTACACCTTCTGCTGAAACAATGTGGCCTAAGAGCTTACCTTTCCTGAGAGCAAAATGGGACTTTTTGGGATTCAATGAGATTCTGAACTGCCTGCACTTCAAAAACACTCTTTTTAAATGCTTTAGATGCTCCTCATGACTGCTGGAATAAACTATGATGTCATCGAGATATATGAGGACAAACTTGTCCTTCTCACCCATGAAAGCTATGTCCATGGCTCTTTGAAACATGGCCCCGACATTCATTAATCTGAATGGAATTTTGGCATACATAAAGGTAACCCAAGGAGTAGTAAAGGCAGTCTTCTCTTGGTCATTAGGATGGACATAAATATGGTTATAACTGGAAAAACCATCTAGGAAAGACATGACAGTAGCCCCTGAAATTCTTTGCAGCAAATGTTCCATTTTAGGTAGGGGATAGTTGTCTTTCTTAGAGCATCTGTTTAAGTTTCTAAAGTCCACACATAACCTGACCTCACCATTTTTATTTCTCACTATTACTAGATTTGCAATCCATTTGGAGTATCTCAAAGGGATTATGATCTTAGCATCAAGAAGCTTTTTGATTTCTCTTTCAATCACAGGCAAAAGAAGAGGACTGATATGTATGAGCTTTTGTTTGAAAGGGATGGTCTCATTCTCAAGAGGGATCTTGTGTTGAATGATATCAGGGTCATAAGTCTTCAGATCACTATATTTCCAAGCAAAAACATCAGAAAATTCTTTCAAAATGTTGCAATATTCAGACTTCTGATCAGCAGTCAATTCAGAGGACAGATTTGTGAATTTAGGCTGGCTTTCGCTCCCTATGTTGTTGTCACATACCCACTACCTAAATCGGATTTTTCTGATCTTCTGCCGAATCAGAAGCCCTAAACATCCATGGAGGACCAGTGTAAGCTGGCTCTTTCTCTCTCCCCGCTCCCATGTGGTCATGGGTCATGATCACAGTCCGAATAAACGCAGTATCTCTTTCATATTTCGTGCCTCGACGCTACAATGATGTCGATTCATTTGACTTGGCAATCGCCGAATCCCGACAGGGCTAGCAATTGACCAATGGGGACGAATCCATACAGAGTTAGCAAATGGCTAATAGGAACAAATCCCAACAGGGTCAGAGAACAGCCAATGAGAAACGGCCCTGTTGTGCAGTTAAGTGGAATATAGGTGGCAGGGAGGGAAACACGATATGGTAGTCGACATGACAGGATGGGCCCCACTTCACATGACACACTATTCCAGACCCCCCCCATTAAAGGCAGAATGGAAAAGGGGGTCCGGAATCCACCTGAGAGCCGTTGATCATGATGAATTAATCTCGACCGTTTGAGAGTTGCGTGTCCAATTCCGGACCCCCCCCATTAAAATCAGAATGGCAAGGGGGCTCCGGAATGCATCCTCAGCCGTAGATCTGGGCGGGTGGACTCTGGCCATCCAGATCTGCTCACTACTTACCCTAATGCGTGTTCGCACCCCAGTGTAAAACTGACATCTCTTCTTCACATCGGACAGTCGTTACAGACCCTAAGATTTCCTGAAGGAATATTGTCCGTCCATCGGGACTTAGCCACATACTATTGTCTCGACATTATAGATTGGGATTTGTCAAGGCAAGAGCCTGAATTTTTGTCAACGGAACTCTAGAATCCCCGATCCCCGATTTTTCGAGACAGGTAATTTCTCGACACGTCACCTCCTTAAATCAGACGGTCCACAATCGCTCTGGGGTTTCCACCCAGGAAAGTCCCGATCCCTTGTCACCAGAACTCTCGATATCGCGATTCCAAATTTCCCGAAATGGGAGATCTTACGACACGTGGCCTCCGTCAATCGGACAACCCAAATCCATCCCGGGATTTCCTCAATGGAAAGTCCTGATCTCTTGCCCACATGACTCCCGATTTCCCGACTCCTGGTTTCCTGAAATGGGTGATATCTTGACACGTGGCCTCCATTAGTCGGACGGCTCAGATCTATTTCGGGGTTTTCATCATGGAAAATCCCAATTCACGGGGGTTTTTAACCCTCGGGTAACTCCGGATAGATCCAACGACTGTCGGGTTTTCCAGCTGAGATCTGACAGCCCAGATCAGTTCCTATCCATGCATTCTTCCACGACTCCTTGGACGTGGAAACGATCCACTGTCCAGATAATCTCATGGACCTTGGAGATCTACGATCCCAAATTTCTTGCTGCCCATGAAGACACAGAAAACAAAGGGGTAAGGCATTTTAACACCTTACCTTCTCCTACCAATCCAACGGTCGGGTGTGTCCGCAGATTTCCCGACGGAATCTCATTCATCGGTCAACACCTATCAGGGATAAGGTATTTAAATTTCCAGCTTCCTCTTACCAAATCTAACGATCACGAGTGACCACATATTTCCCGATGAAATCTCATCCATCGATTAATACCTATCATGGTTAAAGCACTTAACACTCCATCTTCTTCCTCCGATATGATAGTCGTGAGTGACCGCAGATCTCCCAATGGGATCTCATCCGTCTAATCGTTACTTCATCCTTATGTTGTCATCTCGGTTTTCAAGAGGATCGTTCCTCCTCATGCAGGGTCACTAAGGCCTTGCGCCTTCACAACTGCCTTCCCGGTTCTTGATGGGATTTTTCAAGGAAGGTATTTATATGGGGAGATTTACTCAGGGTACTACCTGAGGTATATAAGGATGTCATCCTCCCGAGAACCAGACGTGAAATCTGAATTTTGATCAGTACGCACACAAATAAATAATTCATGAAGACATAAATCATACGTAGTCTTTCCATATAAATATACAACTACTAGTACTGATCAAAACACCATATAGTCATTCTTATAATGAAATCATTCATAGTTTCACATATTATGAGAATAATTATCAGAATAAACACACATATATATATATATAGTTCAAGATGCCAGAGGCAAAACACTTATCAGAAATAACACCAGGGATTATGCAACTGCTGAGAGGGGTGCTCGTTTCCACCCAACCGTAGGCTTAGCGACTCCCAACGGATTTACCACTAGCCACCCCCGAGCTGAGACCACGATGTTGTGAGACTGTGTCTCCGTTTTCTAGTGACCAGGAGCGAAGGTTGCAATCCTTCCTCTCTGCTATCACTCACTCTGCATAATGCCAGAGTTCTCCCCTCGCGCCTGTCCCCAATCGATTCTACCCCATGCCTTATCCTCTTGCGAGGTTGTGTGTGGCATGATTACCCTCATGCTGGTCAGGCCTGACGGCTCTGCGGATGGGAGGTTCACCTCCCATCCCTTATTAAACCATCTACCTACCAGCCTGCGAGACATTTAATTCAGGGCCAGCGAGCTGCTTTTGGTTCTCCAAGCCAGTGGAGTCCAAATACGGTATTAATTCTCGGTGGAAGTTAACGCCACCTTTCCAGGTGCCCTCCACCGCCATCGTGGTCTCTTTTTCTGCACATCCCCTCTTAACAGTCCTACAATAAATTCAAAATGTTATTCACATTCATTGACCTTTTCCTCAAGGTCCATTTACATCACATATTCACATTTATGAGTTTGCCATAGTTCTTGGCCAGTCCAGTTATATTTACAAGCTGGGGGAAATAGGGTGTTACAGTTGTGCTCATGAACAACATGATCTTTCTCCTTTTTGTTTGTATTGTAGGGGACATCGTTGTGATCAAATAGATTTTTGAGAGGTACCAAACCTCGAGGTATATACTTGTTAGGTAGCTGAACAATATCATGTTGACCCAATTTTTTTTTTAGCTTAGGCTTTTGGGATTCCTCTACATTTAGATTATGTTGGTCAACGTGCATATCAGAAAACTCATCTACCACTTGAAGAAATCTATTAAGTTCATCATCATCCTCAAATAATTTCCAGTATTTAATATTGTCGGGCAAAGATGGCCTATATTTGACTTGGATTTCATAACTGAGCCTAGGGGGCATGGGAGGAATAAACATGCTGGCTGAAATAGCAAGGGAATTGGCAAGATGATTCATATCCCTGGTTATATAAGAAATCTCAAAAATGGAAAAAGAATCTCTAATTTTCCATACCTCATCCCTGTAGGCTTTCAATTTGACATGCTTTGCTTGGAAGGTATTGTTTACTTATTGTATGATGAGATCCGCATATCTGAACACCTTTAAACCTTTTATCCCCATATCCTTAGCTAAATTTAATTCCAACAGCAAGGCCTCATACTCTGCTATGTTGTTAGTAGTTTTGAAATCGAGCTTAAAAGACAAATGTATAGTCTCCTTTAAAGGAGAAATCAAAACTACCCCTACTCCTGCTGAATCTTTGGTACTTGCCCCATCAAAATACATGGTCCAAACTGGAACACTCTTATCATCAGTTTTTTGTTCAATGGGCTTCACAAGCTACATAGGAGTTGATTGAGAATCATCTATTTGAAGAATGCACGAGCCAAAGTCTATATCCACAGCATAAATAGGATGATTTACAGAATTTTTTGCATCGTTGATGATGTAGGCAAGTTGATTCTCTCTGTAAAGTCTTTTTATCTCTCCTCAAAACACTGGGATCGTAGCATACGAAATATCCATCTGCAAAGTACCTCCTAACCTTTTTCTCCATGGACAAGACAAGAGGAGTCCGAACTTGGGTGGGATATCAACAACCACCACATCCATTACCATGCTTCTCATTGGCAATTGGGAAAGGTTTATAACAAGGTCTTTTATGAGGCCAAGGCATCTGACTTTCCTAGAGTCAAACGAGAAGAGATCATGATATGGTTTTGTGACCTCAAGCCCAAGCTCATCCATCACTTCTTTGGGCATAAGATTATGTGATGCTCTTGAATCAAGCAATCAGTTGTGGAGGATCTTATCGTGAACATTTAGGGATATATAGAATGGTGGACAAGAATCATCTCGGTCTTCTATCATAGGCCCTATAAGCAATGTTGGCTTGCCATCTTGTAGGTTTACAAAATCAGCAGATGAAGAGGTCTTCGGTTCAAGGGACTTTAGGATGGAATATTTGAAGATATAATTCTTCATGAGTTCGGTTAATGGCATAGGTATCTTTACTTTCTGAATTTCTGATTCGAAATTAAAAGAGAAAGTTGATTAATCAGAATCTTTTACCTTGTTGGAAGGAGCTTTGAGAATGGCTTGCTCCTTGGCTAGGGGCTGTGATTGCTTCTGCTGTTATTTTGCAGGAGTGGAGGTCTGTTTTACAGGAGCAGTAGGCTGCTTGGCAACAACTTCTTTATTCTTCACAGGAGCAGTGAGCAATGGTTTAGGGGCAGCATTTTTGGATCTTAAATTATAACCTTTCTGATCATCCGTCAGGTAGACAGATTCTTCAATACTTTCCTCATGAATTTGTTGGTCCATCAGGGATTCTTCATAATCTACTTGTGTCAAAAAGGAGGAATCATTTTCATCACCAAAACAATTTATCTCATCTTCTTCTTCAACTTCATCATGAGATGGTTGATGTTCTTCTTCTAACATTGCATTTTGGAAAGGGGGTCTGATTCTCTGATCATCAGCTGCATTCTTGTCTCTCTAAAGGATCTGGACTTGTTGATTGTTCCTTCTATAAGGGAAAGCATTCGGATTTCTCAGGACAAAAGCATTTGGCTCTTTTGTCCTTGCTGGTTGTTGATTCTGGATCTTCAATTTTGACATTTCATATGTCAAGTTGTCCAACATCTTGGCCATCTTTTCCATTTTACTATTAGAAGAAGAAGGGGGCTCAACAACAAACTTCTTTCTCTCGAACTTTCCTTTGTGCTTATAAGATGCCATAATTTTTTATTCAACTTCAAGGGAAACATCTTGCCTTAAAGCAAGTGTGGTTGATCTTCTTTCTCTGAGGATTAGACAAAAATCTGGATCAAAAGCAGTAGAGAATGTAATCTTTGTCGATGCATCACTTGGTTTGATCTCTACAGGGATCTTGCCAAACATTCTATTAAACCTTTTGATGAAGTCTGAGACCGACTCTCCATCTTCTCTTCTTAAGTTTCCGAACTCAGAAATGTAATATAGTAGATCTCTTCTTTCTCCCCAGTGTTTTAAGAATACCTCATCTAGTTGTTCAATACCTGTGACTAAATTTGTCGGTATCTCTTTGAACGATTTCCGGGCTTGACCATCCAAACTCTACACAAAAACTCTAGTCCACACATCTTCTTCTGAAATGTTAATATTTTTAGCATAAGCATAAAAAGCCTCTATATGTTCTTAAGCAATATAATCCCCAGCTCCGGTAAACTTTGGCATATATTTATGATAATATTCGGTTGGCATGGAAGATAAGGGATTGGGAAAGACAAGTGGAGCATACCTATTTGCTAGAATCTATTCCATCTTGGTTAAAGGGACAGCCATGGCAGTCTTAGGGCTTGATACAGAAGAAGAATTTTCAGGAGATGAAGGTTGAGATCGAATGGCTGAGTTTAGATAAAATGGTTGTCTCACTTCATTTTGAGAAAAAATTTCAGAGATGGGTGAAAAATAGGAGGCCTTGTAAAACTGACCGAGCAACAAGGCTAAGCTTTCTTCTCCCCTAGAGGACAGATCATGTAAAATATCTTCAAAAACAGGCAGATTAGTATGAGTGTAGAAAACACCCTCTGTAGGCTTGGTGGGTGAGGAATTCAAAGAAGATGAAGAAGATGTTTCTTTTTGCTGAGGGGACCCTGTAATTACCTCTTTACGGTTGGATGAAATATCATGCTAAAAAACAGAGTCAGTAATATTAGAGGAAAGTGAAGGTTCCTCTACCTTCAATATTTTAGATAAACTTTCAATCTCCTGAGAACTATGAGTTTCAACAGCAGGGGATTCAACTAGAGGCCTTTTAGATATGAAAGAAGAAGTGTCGGTTTGAATACCTGGATTTGATGTCTTTGCAGATCCGGAAGCCTGTCTTTGTAAATCGTTTCTCTTACTAATGATCTTCTCAGGGTCAGGAACTGGTGCTGCCAGTGGGCCTTCTTGGTTCACCCTGGTGTGAGCTCTTTTCAGAGCCACTTCGTTTCAATGGAGTCGCCAGATAGATGGTTACAACCGAAATGATGTCCAAGATTTGTCTATCATCAAAGCTGGATCTATGTTGTCTCCCAAGGAAGCTAAGCTTTGATCTCCTCTCCCCAGCAACGACGCCAATTTGTTATCACTCTAGGAAACTCTCCTAGGCTGTAAGTCAGAGATGCCTGGTAACTTAATATTTTGGTAACTATTTTCTCAATAATAAGTGTGGGTTTGGATCAAGTTGGATGATTGAATCATTTCTCACTCAAAACATGCATGAACACATTTAGATGGACAAGGATTTCAACCACAAATGTTCAGAGAGTTTACAAATAAAGAGATGTATGGAGAAATAATTATTATATCAGCAAAATCACATATAAAGCATATATGAATGGCCAATTACAATAATCGCAGGAATACTTGCAAAGTTTAACTTATGAATGCAATGATAAGATGACAGTTATCGGGCATAAACAAGAATAACAACATGAATATAATATCCAGGTGCAAGTATAGAATAGATAAGAAGATGAAATCTGAACAAGGTATGGCAAAATAAGCTTGTATTACTTAATATGAAAATGAGAAGTTTGAGTACATAATATGAACAAAGTCTCCAAAGTCGAACCCTTAGTTCCTCTTCTACCTTTAGCTTTATAGCTTTACAATGTAGTTTTGAGATCCTAAAAGCATGGATCAAATATGCTAAAGATAGAAAGTCAAAATTCAGTTTGCAAAAGATATGGAATGATCCTCAAAATGAGGTCAATCCCACATTTCATGGTCTTCATATCTTGTAGAGTCATGGTGCAGTGCAGAATAGCCTTCCAAGGCCGAGTGATGACTCTTCTAAGAGATACAAATTCAAATTTGTTGAGGTGGGAAAAAATCTTGATTTTCTGCCTTTGTAAAAGGTACCAAAAATGATTGAAACACCTCTTCGTTCCCTTAGCCATCAAAAATAGATATTGGATATGACTTGACAATTAAACGAATGTCCATTCGAAGAGGTTTCAAACCATTCCAACTCAAAAAATCTCGATCTGGGAAAAAATTCGGTCATTCTGGTAGTGACAGGCTTTCAGGGTTAACCTAGAAGACTCTTGAGTGGATTAACTACCGAAATCTCTACTTTCGATGGTTAATGAATAGTCGTCATGTTTTCCTAATTCTCTGAAACTTGAGCTTTGAGAAAACTTCAAAATTTGCAAAAATGATTACCTTGATTCTTTGTTGAATGTTAAAGGTCTTTTAGACGATGCAACTCTTGTTCGTGCAGATCTGCGAACTTCAACTTGCTGTGTGGAAGGCTCTGGTGTATCTACCATGGTTGTAGCTAAGTTAGATAGAGTCTCCAAACCTGTTTTGTCTTGTGTTGGCGATTGAGAATCTTTTAATTTCATCCTCAGAATTCTAAGCTGCCTGTACAGCTTCATGTTCTCCCTTATCAACACCATGTTCCTGTCCTTTATCTTATCATGATTTTCTTTGAGGCTTTGGTTTATTTTGAAGAGCTCTGCATTTCTTTCAGTCAAGTTTGTATTTTCCTTTTTAATAACTCTTTCCAAGACTTCCATTTCATATACTTGTTGCAGGAGTTTATTGATTTTTCGTGCCCTAGATGATTTAGGCTTACTTGAAGAAGCTTTTTCCAATGATGGATTGTGTGCCTCTGGGGGAGTTGGTGAAGGTATGTTGGAACAATCATCTGCAACTTGTCCAACCTGTACATTACCTTGTGTCTCTGCTAACTCCTGTTATGGCTCTGAATCACTATAGGGTAGGTTTAAAGGGTTACTTCCTTCAGCAGGGTCCTTGGACTGCTCACCCTCAAACTATAACTTTCTTTTGGTTCTTTTCTTTTTAACAGAGGATGATTCTATTGGATCTCTTGGTGGTGAGATACCCTTCCGTTTTATATGACTGCTTTTAGGATTAATGGTCTTCTTAGTGGCAACCTTTTTACCCTTCTCCTGTTGTTGCCAGTTAGTCTGGAATTCATTCCATAAGAGGAAGTAGTTCCAATCTACCTGCCTTTTCTTCAATGACTCTTTGACAATGAGAATAATGAGTCCTTGATGAGACAATCTACTTTCCACCTTAGTGGGCTTGGCCTTGACCTATCTAGCCATTTTTGTGAGGGCTTTGTGCAAGTAAAATGGTAAATTGATGGGATATCTCCCTGTGAAATGATTTAAAAGTTTGAAGTGGTAGAACATGACTCTGTTGTATCTACCTTCACAGGTGATATAGACAAAGATTGCCTTCAGGGTAGATTTCCATTTAGGTTCCAGATAAGACATTGGTATGTCTTTTTCCCATGTAAGATCTTTGTGCAGAGGTTGTAGGTAGGACCTAAATTCAATGTTTGAAGGTACCGTTGATTTGAACCAACAATCACTTGTTCTGGGAAGACCAATGAACTCAGCTATGGCTGCCTCATCAACCAAAAATTTCTCCTTTCCCACTGTTGTTGTTCTTCCATCGTACGAGCTAGCAAAAGTCTCGGACACCTGTTGATGAAAATCTGCCAGTTTTTCACAATACGTATAGACTCCAGTCTGCTTGAAGAACTCGGCCACCTCATGGTGTGCCTCAAGCTACCAAACTCCATCCAATTCAGCGCTTAGAACTGGCCCTGCTTTCGGCATTAGTAAGTGTTGACTGTACCTGCCCTTAAGGAAAAACTTTGTGCAACGGAGACACAGACTCTATGATTTAGGATGACAGAGAGTATGACTCATAGAAAAGAAAACGGGACAGGGTGACACAGAGTTCGGATCGCAAAGCCCAATCACTAACCGAGTTTAGGCAACAGACTAACTGAAAACATGTCGAAAATCTCAAGTTTCGGTGAGATATACATTTAAATTGAAATAGTATGGGCTTTGAACTACCTGATGACTCGATCTGGCTTGATTGGTATGACAATTGGCTTGATAGTGTTTTTCTGAACTCTAACTATGCTCGGTGATCACCACAAGAAATGGGATTATGATCTCTAGATAGGCATTTGCTTGATGAAATCACGGGCTCAAGACTGTCTCAATAACTCCCAAATTCGAATTGATAATCAATGGAGATCAAATCAGAGATTAATCGAGGTCATAATGGATTTGTGTACTCATTACTGGAAATGGTGAGAGGCTACGTGACTAATCATTTCTGTTAGTCGGGAAACATGCATGAGTTTATGTATCTTTGTCGAGTCTTAATTTTGAAATGACAAATGCAGTTGAAAGGACAACAGGATATCAATCTTCAGATAGATACAACAAGAACATGCATACCTTACCACTTCCATGGGCTTTCAGCGGTTATGTTTTCATCATTACGCCAATTGACAACTGGCTCGTGCGAAAGCATGGGCTTTCTATTTTTCCCGTTGAAATCTTTTCGGTAGTTAACCACGCTTTTGCTTTTCCTTCTTAACTACTAGGAACAAAGGCTTTCGGTGGTTAATGAGTGCATTTCAGGCTCGCCTAAACCACTGAAACCTGAGATTCTGTCTTTTGCTTGACCAAACAAAATCAAAAGTTCTTTCTAAGCTTATTTACAGAAAATAGACTCTCTGACCTACCTACAAAAATTTAGACATAAATTTTGGACCACAACCTATCACCTCAAAAGAAAAATCTCCACCAATTTATTTGAGGAGATAACATAGCACAAAGAGCTTAAGTTTGTGATAGATTGCATTGCTAAAATGAGATAATATTTGAAATGCTAGGGATTCCTCTCAATTGGAACCACACTACTAGTCATATTGGAAAGTTTTGTTGGATGACTCATGCACAACCAAGTTGTATATACAAACAATAAGGGTAATAATGCAGTCGAGCCTTGATATATGATGTATAAAGTTCATTTCATTTTATTCATTGGTTTTTCTTAAGTTGGTGGATCCCAAGTTGATTTAGAGTCAATGAGAGATTAGGTAGGTTCCCAACATAGTTTCCAAAAACTTGTTTTAGTTTCATAACAATTTTAGTGGCTACACACATATTTAATTATATTCTCGTACAAACTAAAGGGACCAAATGAGAGAGGGAGAAAGAGAGGTATACCAATAGGCTCAAGATAATTTACTTATTTCATTCATTTCATCTAGTTCTTTTTTCGAGACTTAACAACTTCACTGACAATAGGAATGTTCTCTAAGGGTGCAAATGAAGGTGTGGATCACAACCTTCTTTTGGGGTTTTAGGTATGACTACTTTATGCAATTTTTGTAGTTGGTTAGTGGTTTGATTTGATACTTATAAGTAACTAGCAAATGACTTGTAGAGACAATATAAATGAAAGAAATATTACTCACTCACACGAGGTTAGGAGTTAATGTTTCAGCCCTACCTCCTTTTAATTCTTGGTTTGATCTTGTATGGTCCCAGTAAACATCAAAACAAGTTATAAACGAGTTCTATTACAACCTTTGTTGAAATATTATTGTGATGTTATTGAATGTATTATGTGCAATCTATTCTTAATAAAAAAATTGAGATATTGATCCTATCTTTCTTGGATTTGTCTTTTTCATTTCTTCAAAAAGATTATATTTTCCCTACTTTATCCTTGTACATTGAACAATATTAATAATAATAATAAAAAAACAGTTTTAAGCCTCATTTACCTTTTCATAATTATCTCTTCGATTCATTCCTTTTATTTCTATATTTATATTTTTGTCTCATCTTTTTTTATTCAATCACATTAAAATTTTTATTTCTTTTGATGTAAAAATCTAACAAATAAAAGAATCTTATCAAGAAAAATGAAATACAAAAAAAATATAGAATGTACCTGTTATCCCCTAGCCTAGGGATAACTAAGGAGATTATGTCTTGAGGCCCACATGTCCTAGACATGGAGTACCGAGAGACATATTGATTTGAGCTTGACCCTGGAGGGCCCATCCTTCTTCTTCAGTGCCTCCATCTTGATAGCAACAACAACATCCATCCCACCCTATCCAAACCTGGCTTGTATAATAGCATAACATCTATGAGCATTTGTCTAGGAAAGGGGGGTTTTATGCACATGTTTAGATAACTTGATTATTAGACGTGATTGACATTGTTATGATCCCTGTGACTTATGAGCCCATGGAGGGTGTACTTTTTGTTATTGTTGCAGGGCCACACCCGATAGACAGGTACACATGGGGAGATGATTAGTTCAGAACTCCATAGGGATAAAATCCCACCAGATGGATGTTGAGACCCCAGCCAGGGGAAAACACATTTTAGAGGCTTGCATCGGAGAGAGAGGAGGGCGTTCCACCAGAGACAACCTGGCAAGCTTGGACCCAAGGGGGTCTTTCCCTCCCACTATGATGTTGGCCTTGGAAGGCTCGTGACATCACCTCTGTGACCCTTGATGTCACCTAGTGTTTGATGGACACTTTGGAGGCAATTGTGTGCCAAGTGGCACGTGTGGCTTGATCCAGAGGCCTGGGAGGCCTAACGTTTTGCTCCTAGAGACCACCAACATTTTACCAGAGAGACTTAATGTCACCCTAAAAGGGCATGATGTCACCTTTTCTACTTGATTTAGGGTTTAATTTTTCATTTTCATGTAAAAACTGGATATTACATGTAAACTGGCCATGCCATCCTTTTTGACCTAATTTGTAAATTAAAGGTCATTTGTATTGTATAAATAAGGGAAAATTCTCTCTTATTTTTCATCATATTTCACTCACACTTAAGTGAGGTATGAAATTTGCGCCCTACTTAGGGTTTATTGGCTGAAATTTGGTGTGCACTTCTTGAAGGAGGTTATTTTGGGTGTATTTTAGCATTTTTCTTTATGGAAGTCTTCAACTAGGCCTATTGCTAGATGATTATTGGTGAATGTAAGTAAATTTTATGCAATTATTCTTCATTTGAATGGTTATGGTGTATTTATCTTTCATTTCTTCCAATATTATGAAATTTCTAGCTTAAAACCCTAGGAGGCTAAAGCACATGTTATTGTTCTTGTCTTAATAACTTTCACCTACTAGATTGTGCTAGAAACCCTATTTTATTGAAGCTTTGTGCTAAGGGCCTTGCCATTGAAACACCCTAGCATATTTTACTTCATCTAGCCATCATCTACTTCATCCTTGAGATAAAGAAGGAGGAAAACTACTAGGGCCTAGGGTTACCTACTTCCTAGTAGTTATTTTCCCCCTAGTGTTTAGTGATTGAATCCTTGGGCTACCAACACTTCAATCATTGACCTTCTTGTCTCTAGCTCTGTTATTATCAATTTGTTCCTTCAAGATTGTTGTTGCTAAAAGAGACTCCATTTACCCTAAAAGCACTTATCTAGGCCTTGCACTTGAGTGATTGATGAAAATTACTCTCAAAACTTTTACCTCAATCTCTCTACTAACTTTTCCTATTCCTAGAATAGACTAATCTACTAACGTACTTGTTGTTGTTACAAAAATAAGCTACGACCATATATTGCAACAATAAAAAGCACATAAAAACAATTGTAAAGTTGATTTATACACTTCCTAATTATCTTATGACAAATGCTAGTACTTTGCTATTAATGGGTGATTATTTTGGGTCATTGTGAAGCTCTTTCAAGGCATTTATTGTAAAGCTATCATCTTATAAACAATGTTGTTATAAAATTGTGTTTGATTCATCGTACACCAAATATTTCTTTTATTGATAATTCCATGGTTTTATGAAGTACTAACAACAAGTTATACTTGCAAAATATATCATTTTCTTGTTGCTTTGTTCTAGGCAGGTACATCTGAGCACTTCATTACTTCATTGGTTAAAACCTGGGGACATTTTGATCAGTGTGACTTGTGAGAGGGGATACTTTTATAGACACTTTAACCTTTGCCTTCTCAAACCTCCAAGTCACCGGGGATGTCTCCCCTGGGCCATCAACCCTAAATATAAAAAGGTATCTTGTTAAGGTGACAATGATAAGATAACCTCGTGTTATGCCCATTTTCCTTCCCTTGACCTTTTCCATAAGTACAAATTGAGTGATAACAATACCAAAATCATTTTTAGTATTTTTCAAATTTAGGCTTTAACTTCCTTTTGTATCACATAACATATATATATATATATATATATATATATATATATATATATATATATATATATAAAGTTTCAAAGTAAACATTTTTTCTTTCTCATTAATTTTTAGGTCTATTCACATTCACATTGCTTTTAAAATACAAATTGCATTCAAAAGAGGGGACAATTCATTTCAAGCACCTCGACTTTAATATTATATATATATATATATATAAACAAAAAGTTTCAAAGGATTGAACCATCTTTCCTCTCTCATAGGTTTTTAGGTCTATTCACATTGATTTTAAAATAAAAATTGCATTCAAAAGAAAGGCAGACAGTGCCTAAAATATTGTCACTCTCAATTCATTCATATCACAATTATTAGTAAAGGTGAAAGGGCCTAATCTTTAGTAATCATGTAGAGTTGTATTCATATCACAAAAGCTATATATGTGCCAAAACGAAGTCAAGGTTCAAAGGCTTCAAGCCTCTTTTTAGGTCTTTCCCACATCACATCGTGCATATAGTGAAAGAATCATAAATGTGATAGCATTTAGGATTAATGCATATTTTGTGTGAACACACAAAGGTAGAAGCACGTTTTTGTCTTTTGCACATATTACATATATACAATCGAAAGGTTGAAAGCATTATTTTCGTTCACACGTGACACATTATGGGGTTTATATTTCATGTTCCACATTAAAACAATGTTTTCATTCAAAATGGTGGAAAAGATATATAGTGTAGGCATCGGGGCTTTAACATAATAATTCTCCCTTTATCATGTGAATATCAAGGTTGCAAAGAGATTAAGTTCAAGTGCATTAATCACATTAGACATATTCTTTTAATGCATATTCACATACAACAAAATCAAATTTTGAAGTACTAAATAAATTCATCCTCGTGCATTAAGGTTTTGGATCACTACATAATCAAAAGAATTGTCAAAGAGGGACTTAATTTTGAGTGTGTTGATCATAGGACTAGCATATCTTTGCACGTATTTCTAAGATTATTACACGCTCATTTATTATTTAAAATGCAATTTTGTATGATTTAGAATCAATTGAAGTTCTAAGATTATTACACGCTCATTTATTATTTAAAATGCAATTTTGTATGATTTAGAATCAATTGAAGTAAGAGGGAAAGAATTTGTACATGTTTTTTTCTTCAAATATAAAAAAACATCATGATAATAAATTTTCCTAATGATTTTGGTCAAATTAGTTATGGTTATGAGAACATATTTGTAACACAATTAAGATTAAATTTTCATTAACATGGACTTGCAAGGTGATTGAATTCATAAGTATATTCCACACATTCATTGATATGAATTAGCATTTGACATGGTCATTCGTGCAATTAAAGAAATGGATTTAAAAAGATTCACTCTTCACTAATTGATAGCATGCCTACCATATTGAAACATTAATTCATGTTGGCTTTCTTTATTGAGGTTATGCATTCTTAGATTAAAAAGGTGGTGGTTAGGCCACCCAAATACTACATAAATTGGGCTTACCTCAAGATAATCCATGGAAGTATGATCATCATTTCACCATGGAAATAGAGAAGGAAAAACATAATCCAGGGCCTGATGATCATTGAAAGAGGCCCTGGGAGGAGAATCTAACTAATAAGCACTCCCGCCTAGAGGTAAAGGCCATCTTGGAGGTTGATGCAAACCCTATAAAGGCCATGGTCCTCACCCCAACAAGATAGAAATACCATCATAACACACTTTCTATCATCCTAAGGATGTTGTGGTCTCCAAAATAGAGATGGATTTCATTGCCTTGTATGAGGTGAGAAGGGAGGAAGTGTTGGAAGAAAATTCTAGCAAGCAAAATATAGGGGCATGGTGGAGAATGAAATTATATCTTAGTGATAAGAAAGTCCCTTATGGCCAAATGCATGAGGATAAGATATTCTCTCAGTTGTATTACGGTTCCTCAAGAGTTGAGGAAGGTGATGAGGACGATGAATATGATGAAGAGGATCATTCAAAATAAATGGGAGAAAAAAATCCCATAACACGGTATTTACGAAGGGAAGATCAAGGAGAGGAGGTTTTAGCTGAAGAAAACATTGTGGATGTCTAAGAAGAATCCCCAAAGTATGAAAATGCCATGTCCATACTAAAGTCAATGGGATCCAAGAGCACTGGAGGGATTTCAAAATATAAGGTATGAAAGAGCCCCTCATCATGGAGGATAAAATTAAAGGGATGGGGCTAGGGGTTGATCTTGATGCTTCCATGGCTAAAAATGGGGACCTATACTCTAATTTTTTCCCTCCAATTGACACAAATACATAATTTGAGAAGATTATGGAGGTCCTAACCCAAGGAGTTCCTCCCAAGAACCCCACTCCATGCATTTCTTCTCAACAAAAATAATAGAGCACATAAGAAGAAATCCATCAAGATCTGACATAGACAAGAGAAGGAGAGAAGAGGGTGGAATGTGGGGACAACAAATAACAACAAGTAGAGATGGCGGCCAAAGCAATGGAAGAAACAAGAACGATAGAGGAAGAGATGAATGCTACAGAGAAAAAAACTACCTAAGAAGTTGAGGAAAAGAGGAAAGCAAGGGTAGAGGCAAAAAGGGAAAAAGAAGAAAGAAAGGCAGAAGAAGAAAATGTTGCAAACGATGTTTCCTAGGAAAAGAAGAGAAAGAGGATGTTGATAAGAAGAAGGAAATAATAGAGTGGTTGGGAGGAGAAATAGAATATGAGGTTGAAATCAATACATCATAATCCAATATGCCCAAAAAAATTGGGGGACCTCCCCCTTCTAACCCAGTTTCCCATTCCCCTTCTAAATTTTCTCACATTCTTTCTCTAGCTATACTATGAGGGGTGATTAGTACACCTAGTTTTAGCACCTCACATATGACCAATCAATAACCCTTATGGTTCGAAATTATTTATTCTTTGGATCATTGTGACCCCCTTGAGATACTAAATGAGGAAAAAGGGAGGAGGGCCAACAAACATGATATAGTTTACATAAGATCCTCTAATTCCATGGCCTAGCCCAAACTTGTTCCAATTTATAATGATGATATGGGCCAATACAATATAACCACCTTAGAGCCTCTAGTCCAAAATCCACATTTAGGAATATGGCCTGAAGAATTTGAAACCAAAAACTTGCTTCCCAAGCATAATATTCTAATGGAAAAGAGCTCTAGTAGTGTTGTGTACAAAACATATGTGAGGGCTACCCATTCAAGTGAAACTTTCAAGAATAAATTTGAGTCTACGATCACCCAAAATCACTTCTTGACTGCTAAAGTGAAGGCATTGGAGATGGAAAAACAACATCAACATAACAAATTAGTCTTCTTAGGGAACGATTCATAGGAAAATACTAAATTATCTCCCTCTTTTAAGGAGATAAATGTCAGGATTAAGGATCTAGAAAGTAGTCAAGCAACCTTAGTATTCCCTTTCACTTAGTAGATGGTGGAGAAAAGGAAAAAATTGATTGATGAAGTCAATTTCCTTAGAAATGGAAATGGTATCTTAATGCAAAAATCCAAACCTTAGAATAAAGGATAGTATTCTTGGAAGTTGAGCCAAGCAAATCAACAAAGTTGTCCCTACAGCTAGACAAGGCCAACAAAAGGATCAAGAACTTGTAATATGAGGTCACATAAGTCAAAATGAATAGATTTGTCCCTTTCAATTCTTGTATCTTTGGGATTATAGATGCCACCAAGGTGTGGATTTAGCAAGAGTTGAGAAGCCCCTCAAATAAGTGGAGTAGTGGAAAACAAAACACCGAGATAGTTTGTTGCAAGCCACCAACTCCTAAAGCTTAGTTGATAAGAGGAAAGAGGACTTAAAAAAGCAAGGGAAAAAGTTGGAAGACGCCCAAAAGAAGTGGTGTGAGGAGAAGAAGTAGGTAGTATGATTGGCTGAAGAAATAGATACTTGAGAGACTAAATAAAAATCATTAGCCAAGGTTAGACTACAAGCTACTATGAGATCCATAAAAATCATATTTTGGGGTTATACATTTGATGACACTCCCAAATTTAGAGACCACCTACAATAATACCTATAATTTTATAGTCTTTGTTGTTCCTTGAGACATTACTAGCTAAGGAAAAGTGCTAAGGAAAATTGACCTCCACACTTTAGGCTATCTTGAAATAATCCAATAGCCAGAGGGGGTAACCCTCAAATAAAAATTATTTGAACAAAGATTTCTCTAATCAACTTGAAGAAATAAACAATTTTCCAACAAGCTCAATCTAATTAATTTAAAGAAGAAAAATATTCATATAATGACAGGAGAAGCATTGAAAATAAAGATCAACAAAATTAACAACTTTCCTTGCACATTGAAGGTACCATATTCCCATTCAACCATATATTTAAATAATTGATAGAAGGATAGAAGATATTATAAGAACGTGAACTTCTTCACAATGATATATCTCACAAAAAAATACTAAATAAAAGAAAACATATATTCAAGTACATCAAGAATGTATATTCTAAACATGCTTGGTTGAAAGAAAGCATATTAGACATATTTTCTAATGAATCCAATAGTTGTAAGTAATTATAAACATTGAGTGCAACTTCAACATAAAATACGATTCATTTTCATGTTCAACATAATACAACAATAAATATTGTCTATTATAATTATGAATGTGAAGATATCCTATGCTTCACATTTTAACACCATCAACGTACAATACAAGAAACAACATATGTCAAATGTATGCTACTACTAATATATTAAATCCATAATAAATACAAAGAAAAATCTCAAGAATACATCTCTGGAGATTTTCTTGATTCGAAGAGTTAGAAGTTTCAAAATGTTTGACAACCCAAATTAAAAAAAAGAGAAAATTAAATCAAATACATAACAAATTTCAGCAAAAGTGGTTGATTGAGGATGAATCGTGAGGAAACTCAAAAGAACTATCAAATAAAACTTTCTCATAACTCTTAGGTACATTATTCTCCACGGTGACAATTTGATTGACCAAAGTAAGTACTTTTTCCATGTCTAAATCCTTGATCCTCTTTCTTTCTTTCTCTCTTTTATGCTCTTGAACCCTAATCATTCTTCAAAAATAACTATCTTTTCTAAAAACAATGAAGAGTGGGTGTTCAAAAATAAAGGATCCAATTCATTCCTCATCATTTTATGCCATAATATATACAACTCCTCTGCCTTATCACATATTTCATCTTCACCTATGTGGAGGTCATGATGTGGAAACAAGTTGAGACACTTGAAACACTAATGGATGTTTTCTTCAAATTTTTTCTATTTTTTATCCCTAAACTAGGGACGTATAGCCCACTCACTTCACCAACACGGATCCTCTATGGAAGTTTGTTTCCTATCTCTATTTTTTACAATGATGTTGTTCTTTTCCTGATTACAAGGCCTATTCTTTAGTGCAATGTACACACAACAAAAAATTGGAAATGACAATAACAACCAACCTAATAAAAATCAAGGCTCTACAAGCACTTTTCCCCTGAGAACTTTATGTATAAATTTAAAATGAAAAAATCAACAAGTACTAAGCTCTCTCATACACTTAGAAACATAGAGATAATTGTCTTCTATGATTTCTTAAATGTCTAAACCCAAATTCAAAAATTATCATAAGCATAAATACACATTGCTAAGGAATTTTGCAGCAGAATAAACACAATGAACGTCAACCATTCAACCCAAAAATACTTGAAAATTTAGGCAATGCCAGGGAAAAACCCAATGTGGGGAAACCCAATGAGNGAGAGAGAGAGAGAGAGAGAGAGAGAGAGAGAGAGAGAGAGAGAGAGAGAGAGAGATATTTATTATTAAGCTTCAAGAAATTACATATCAGCAACAACAATAGAATTTCCAGCAAGAGAAAAATACCTTACAACACCCAAAACTGTCCCAAACTTTTGCCTCGATTTCTGTGGCTAGAAAATCCATACTGTTGTATGAATTTTCCCTCTTCAACACCTCAAAATCTATGCCAACAAACAACAATAGAAAAATACCCTCTTCACCAACAAAAAAACATTAAAAAGGCTGCCTTGACTTGTGTTCCCTCCCAACCTGTTGTACCTATTGTACAAATTGTACGGATCCATACAATATGACCTATCTAACAACAGAAAGTTACATAACTTACAAAACATAAATTCTTCTTGGGAAATGTGCCCAAGATCTCTTAGGAAATGTCCCCTCCTTGTTTCTCTCTTTCCTCTCTCAAGCTTACTCAAAAATCTCTCTCAATCGCCTTCTCAATGTGTCTTGCACACTACCCAATGCATTCTCTTATAATCTGAATGTGACCCTTCACCTTCTCCAACCCTATATACAATGGCCAAGATATAATCTTGCCTTTACAATATCAAGGGTCATGATTCATTCCCTCCAAAATAAATCACTTTAAAAAATTAAAGTACATTTTCACTTTATAACATAAGTAAAATTTATGAGATAAAGTCACTTTAATATTAGAAGGTACACTTTATTTTAAAAAGTCACTTTAATAAAAGAACCACTTTATCACAACTTTATAAAAACCTATTACAAAGTCAAGTGTCTAGTAGTGTAGGTACAAGGTAACTTCCACATACAAGACATATATGCAGAGTACCTCTCGAGCTAAAAAGATAACACTCCCTCTTATTGAGGGATGTACTCATTTCCATATCCAGCATCTGGTCCCATCACATTGTGCTCAATATGAGCTCCCTCTGAACCTAGAGAAATCCTCAACACCTGCACAAAACTCGAACTAGAAGATATTCTCATGACCGCCACTCTGAACCCTGAGATTCTAGGAGAATCCACTACACCCTGAGCATTAGTTGAATCACACCAGCTGAGCCTCCTACCGTTTCTCAAAAGAGACTCCCTCTCTTCTCTCAGAATGAAATACTGAATCCTTGGTCCCACTGAAATCTCAGGAGCCTCTTGTTCCTCATCTGACAACGAATCATATACTGAAGGTTTTCCTCGCAACATGTACAACCTGCCCACCCGATCACTAATTAGTTGTGGTTCCATCGAGTCTGCTCCCTCCCTGTAGATAAATACATGTCCTCTCTTGAACAATGTACAATATCCAACATTCTCCAAGGCTGAGACTGAGAGCAAGTTAACCCTCAACCCTAGAATAAAGAGAACTCCATCAAGCTCTAGGAATCCTCCATACTCGAGTCGGAATATAACCCTTCCAACTCCATGTACATCTCGTGCCATACCACCTTCATTCTCCACCAGTCATTCAAGACCTGTCTCAGTGATAATAAAGAATACTCGCCAGATTCTTGTCATGTGACAAGAGGCTCCACTGTTAACAATCCATCTCAAATCACCCCCAAATCCTCCACTATCGACACTGGATACTAGAGTAACCAAAGAAAATTCCCTATCATACTTGGAAGCAAAGGAATCCATGGTTGTTGTAGTAGTTTTCTCAGTCCCCTCCTATTCCTTATTCTTCTTCTTCCTCTCGGGACAATGAGAAGCAAGGTGCCCCAACTGGTTACAACAATAACATCTGACTTTACTCGAGTCCCTCTCAGAACTTCCTTTATTCTTGCTCTCTGCAGCAAGAGAAACATTATCATTAGCTCCAAATTTCTTCTATCCATTTCTCTGAGATCCTTCCTAGATCTCCTCCTAAGTGAATCATCCCACAATCTACTCCAATCTAGAAGACGCTCACGACCCACCACACACTTCACGAAGACTTCCCATTCCTTGGTGAAGCCTTTCAAGGCTATCCTCACCAACTTTGAATCTGATATGGCCTCCCCAACTGCAGTTGGCTCATCTTTCACTTGAGCTACCCGAGTAAGATAAGAAGACACACTCTCCCCCTTACCCATATTGGTATCATGCAACTTATCCTTCAAGGCCATCTTCCGGTTTTCATTCTTCGCCTCAAATAAGTTCTTAAGCACATCCCACATCTCTTGGACTGTCTTCTTCTCAGCCAAGTGTGGAATAAGGTGATCCTTCACCCCATCCAGAATAATCCTCTGAGCTTTGGCCTATTTTACCTCATGCAAATCCAAAGCAATAGGATCTTTTGTGGGAGCCACAACAATAGAACTGACATAGTTCCAAATCTTGTTCTCCTTGAGAAAAATTGACATCCGGACCTTCCATTGCAAATAGTTGGAAATGCCATCCAATTGATCCTCAAATATAATGCATGTAGCCATATTCCCTATCATTGTTCAAAGGAAAACAAACAACATATTCCCCCCCTTCAAACTTGCCCAAATATGTCACTTCTCACTATCACTCAGAGCCCAAGCTCTGATACCGTGTAGAAATTTAAAATGACAAAATCAACAAGTACTAAGTTTTGTCATACACTTATAAACCTAGAGATAAATGTCTTCTATGAACTCTGAAATGTATAAACCTACATTCATAAATTACCATAAGAAAAAATACACATTGCTAAGCAACTTTGTAGTGGAATAAACACAATGAACAACAACTATTCAACCCATAAATACTCAAAAATTTAGGCAATGTTAGGGAAAACCCAATGTGGGGAAACCCAATGAGAGAGAGAGAGAGAGAGAGAGAGAGAGAGAGAGATTTATTATTTAGCTTTAGGAAAGTACATATCAGCAACATCAATACAATTTCCCACAAGAGAAAAATACCTTACAACACCCAAATCTGTCCCAAAATTCTGCCTTAATTTCTATTCCCAGAAAATCTATACTGTTGTATGGAACTTCCCTCTTGAGCACCTCAAAATCTATGCCAACTAACATCAACAAAAAACTTCCCTCTTCACCAACAGAAAAACACTAAAAAGGTTGCCTCAGAATTCGTGTAGCAAGCTGCCTCGATTTGCATGCCCTCCCAACATGTTGTACGGACTGTATGGATCCGTACAGTATGGCCTCTCTAACAGTAGAAAGTTACAACACTCACAAAATAGAAATTATTCTTTGGAAATGGGCCCTCCTTGTTTCCCTCTATCCTCTCTCAAGCTTACTCAGAAATCTCTCTCAATCTCTTTATCAATGTGTCTTGCACACTACCCAATGCATTCTCTTATAATATGAAAGTGACTTTTACCTTCTCCAACCCTAGATCTAATGGCCAAGATCTAATCTTGCCTTTACAAGATCAAGGGTCATGATTCATTCCCTCCAAAATAAATCACTTTAAAATATTAAAGTACATTTTCACTTTATAACATAAGTGAACTTTATGAGATAACGTCACTTTAATATTAGAAAGTACACTTTATTAAAGAACATCACTTTAATAAAATAACCACTTTATCACAACTTTATAAAAACCCATTACAAAGTGAAGTGTCTAGTAGTGTAGGTACAAGGTAACTTCCACATGCAAGACACATATGTTGAGTATCTCCCAAGATAAAAATCTAACACTCTATGCAACCTATTATACAATATGCCAATCAAGTCTCTGAATTTTTGCTTTTGTCCTTAATGCAATTCAGAGTGCCTTCTCTACAATCACCTCTCTACTCACTATTTTGTTGAAGGCATATGAGATTGGTTTTGTTGGTTGGTGAAAGGGTTCATTGGTTTGAGTAATGTGGAAAACCCAAACCGATTATATTCAATGGAGAAGATCGCTCTTTTGCAACCACTCCCTTTAATATTGGAATAAAACACCTCGCAATGAAGTAACAATCCAAATAATCAAAGAAACATGAAAGACACTTTATCACTTCAATAAATTCCCACAAAATTGTAATTCCTAATGTCATTATTTTGTGAAAATACAAGAATAAAAATGAGCATATTCCTTCAACCTATTGATATCTTAGCTACAACTCTTAGGTCGATACTATTCACTATAAATGTGGCTTTCATATTGTTTTCATCTCCAACTACCACTATGAATGGGCCCATTAAGAGCATATACGTTTTGGTCTTGGAGAATCACTCATTCGATCATGTGTGGGATAGATGAAGATACTTAATTCAGAAATAGATGGAGTTATAGGATAAGAATGGAACCTAGTCAATAAAAATGATCCTGACTCTACTAAAATTTATTTCGGGGATGTTGCACCAACATGGCTATCAAATAAAAGCATGCTTCAGAGCTTGTTGATACTTGAAGGAATAGGCATTTCCAAAGGCACATGTAGCCAACCACATCATTTTAACTTCATCAACAATCTAATGAAAAATTGAAAACTGAAAGTGAAAATCTGACGGATATCCATTTACTATACCACTGGTTAATATGTGAGTTTGTAGCAATACCCTCCACATTATTGCAAAAAACTGAAATAAGGAAAATGGTAGCCCATTGAAAGATTTTCCTTGCTTTTGTTTTCCTAGGTTTTTTTCCTCTCTACCATATGTGGATCTCTGGTCAATAATCCAATGGATCTCAAATAAGGACACATTCTGGATTCCAATTTTTGAAATGTCCTATTAATTCCAAGGCATATCGCTTTGACCTAACCTGAGACACCACCTCATTTATAGTAGAAACAACATCCCAAAACTATATACATCTATTTTTATTGTCAGTTCACCAATCATATCATAATCCGGTGAACAATATCCATAGCTTCCCATCACGTGGGTGGAAACATGAGTCTTATCTCCAACCAGACCAAGTTTGGCTAATCCAAGATTAGATAACTTAGAATGATATCCTTCATCCAATCAGATATATTCCAATTAAAAGCAACCTTGTGAGGTGATCAAYCGACYAGTGGTCATTCCTTTTGAAATCCCAATTAATGCACCTAGGGMATAGTTTGATGGTATYATGGGCTTAGTCGATACAATGTCCTATTGTCCARCAAATGAGARGTCAAACAAYAAATGATATCAACAAGGTAAAGGAGGAAATCAACCAAGGTAGAATGGATTTGACCTAAGGTATGAGYAGTGGGCTTAAGCAAAGGAAGTATTGAATAAGAGATAGAGAGAGAGAGAGAGAGTATGACTCTGAGGAAAGAGGAAATTTCCCAGGCAAGTAGGCCAATGACCTCAATAATTTTATCTAGTTGGTAATGAGGAACATAATTAGAATTTTTAACCAAACAAYTGGAAYATACAAATCTTYAGAGTTATTTATTTCTATGCAGAGTGGAATGGACATTGATTATCGTATAGTTTATGTAATTAACCAATTCAATGAGATGAATTGATTGTAGGTAGTCATTAAAATCCTCTCACTTTGAAATTTTCATAGGAGTCCATTAAAATGAATCTCGAGCTATAATTCCATCTAAAAACCATTAACACACTTGAAACAACACTAAAAACGTAAAGAAGAGCATCATATTACCCATATAGATTAAATACAAAAATGAAATAAAACATACCATAAACACGAGGATTTTACATTGGAAACCAAAACGGGAAAACCAACTTTGAATGGGGCTTAGTTCTCATTTTAGCAATCTATGGTACAATGCAGCTCTTGGATATTTATGCATCTTCCTGTCTTGGCCAACAAAAAAACCTTTGAGAGTGAAATTAATGAAATAAATAGGGAGAGTTGATGGTAATGGGAAGGAAAACAATGATAACCCTTCATTTCCCATTCCTCAACCTTCTCTCATATTCTATTTTTCTTATTCCATTTAATTCTCTTGTTTCCTTTCTTTTTCTTTTATCTTATTCAATTTTTACATTGCATTGATTCACATAGTTTTCTAACCTTCATAAATTTCCAAATTTCTCTTATAGGTATTAAGTCTTACAACCATTCATTGGTTTGGATCCATTTCATATCACACCTCCCCTTTGAGAGGATTGTTTATCTCCAAAAGTTTGAAGGAAACCAATCGGGATCAATGTGCCTTCTGTCTACTTATCTAGAACACGACTCTAACTTTGGCTCTTAGCTATAGCTCTGACTCTAGCTCTACCTTTGGCTCATGTCTATGGTTCTAGCTTTGGTTACTAGCTCGCTTGTTCCCATAATGCAAAAGACTTCTCACTGACTCTCAACCATGATCAATCTCCAGATCCAAACTCTGCAATTAGCATTCATTCTCATCTCTCTTAGACTTGGAGATGGTCCATCTTGGTAGTCAATGAAGCCAAGTCAAATGTTGGTTGATTTTTTTATTGTGACCCCAGCACACTATGCCATCATGTAAAAATTCCACAAGGTAAGTGTGGTCAACATTATTTCCTTATGATTAGTTGCTTCCTATCATGGAAACAACTCTCTAGTGTTTGCACGTACTTGCAAGCACATCATGGAGTTATCAAGAACTCCACCAAGGTCATTGTCCTCTATGCACTAATATCTGGCACATCTTTAAGAATGGATTCTTCTGATGCATCAATCTATTGTCCATATTGTTGGTGTCACTAATATCATGTGTTTTTATAGGTCCTTGGATATCTATTACTCCTTGAACTAGAGATGTAGGCGACTCTTCATCTTCTTAAATATTCACTCTCCATACTCTTCTTTTGCTTGTGTGGTTTCTGGGATGAAGCTCTAGATGAAGTCGCCAAAAATTTTCTTCCTCGTGACCAATCAACTTATAATGGTGGTAAAATTCTTGGTGTTGTTGTATGGACTGCCTGACATCCTCCTCTCCATTTTCCTTTGAATTCATTGTTGCATTAGAGAAGTCTTATTTTCCTCCTTCCTCTAAAAAAATTTAGGCTTGTGGAATATGTCCTAATTCTCCCAACAAGATGACTCAAGATGGCCTTTCTTCTTACAAAATGAGCAAACCTCTAAATACCAAAAAACTGACAATGTTGTGGCATTTCCTCTTGTAGTTGTGACAAACAAGGGATTTCTTCTTTAAGGTAGACCTCTTGGTGGTCTTATTATTCTTACCACAGTTTATTAGCTTGTTGCTTCTTCTAAGTGATGGTGCAAGATGAGTATTCAATATCCTTTCATCACTGTCCTTCTTCAATCTGCCACAAGAAGGCTGAGTTGGTAGTGGGTTACCACCTTCATCTATTCCTCTTCCTTCTGATGAACAGACCAATTCTATTATGTATTTCACCTTGGAAAAAGTGGTCTTCATGGTCATGGGATTTTCCCTTATACCATCAAAACTTAGGCCTTCATTCTTAACCCACAATGTAGCTACAATGGGGCTTATTAATTCCTTCTATTATCTTTCCTTTCCCTTGTACATCATAACCCATCAACCTTAAGAGCTCAGAACCAATGCATCTAGTATGCTTTTCAAATTCACCAAGTTTCTCTTGAGAAACATATACTAAAGATGTGATTACCAAATTGGTCTCAGTCATGGTGCTAGCTTCAACAGTGGCCTTGCTTCCTAGTGCTCTGGGACAGTGTCTTGGAGTTTTACCAAGGCCTCATCCTTCTCTACCAACTCTTTTTGTATTCGATTCATCATTTGAATGGGCATATATTCTTTCCAGTTATCCAATTGAATGAACTTCTCTCCCAAGTGTACAAGATAAACTATGTGCTTGTCCCATTTTGTCATGACAATTGAGAGGGAGTCTTATCATTCATCAAACTATGTTTTTAGAAATGGAAACAATTTGGTAGAGCTATCAAGGTTCTTATCCATCTTTGTCATCCTCTAGTTGAACATTTGGAATTTCTCCTTCAAGTGTTGGTTCTCTTATTCAAGTTGAGAATTGGTGGCCCTCAAGTCTTACAACCTCTCTTTGTTTTCTTTACCCATGCTGAGGTATGTAATGTTATAGAAGCTACATCATGGTTAATCATTCAAATTCTATGATACCTTATGATCTATAAATGAGGGAATTATATCCCATTGCTTTCACGAACATGAATCTTTTGTGGAATTTTGTTTTTGATCTATGTTCTCTCTATTTTTTACAATCCCCTCGTTATTTTCCTGGTTGTAAGGCTTGTTCTTGGGTGCAACTTGGACACATAAAAAATGGAGCAATGGAAATAACAATAAGTCTAATAAAAATAAAGGCTCTACAAACAATCTATCCCTAAGACCTCTATATAGCCTACTATCTAATATGCCAATCAGGTCTTTGAGTTTTAGCTTATGTCCTCAATCCAAGTAAGCTTGCAAATTCTTTGCAATCTCTCTACTCGCTATTTTGTTGAAGGCATATGAGATTGGTTTTGTTGGTTGGTGCAAGGCTTCACTAGTTTGATTACTATGGAAAACCCAAGCTAATTCTATTCAATGGAGCAAACCGCTCTTTTCAGCCACTTCCTTTAATGCTATAAGAAAACACCTCGCAATCAAGTAGTGATCCAAAGAATCAAAGAAACACGAAAGACAACCAATCAATTCAAGAAGTCACCACAAAACCTGGTGATATTGTTCTATGAAAATGCAAGCATCAAAATGAGCATATTCTTTCAACCTATTGAGATCTTAGATACAACTCTCAGGTCTGTATTTTTTATTGTAAATGCAACTCTCATGTTATTTTCATCTCGAGTCATCTCTATGGATGGGAGCATTAAGAGCATAGTCATTCTGATCTCAGAGAATCACTCATTTGATCACGTATTAATCTATATAAAGAGAGTGAATTCATAAATAGATGGAGTTATAGGCTAGGAATGGAACTCAATCAATACCAATGATCCAAACTCAACTAAAATTTGTTTCATGGATGTTGCACCAACATGGATATCAAAGAAAAAGTGTGCTTCAAATCTTGTTTATACTTGAAGGAATACCACCATCTCTTGGGAGATGAGGGTGATATCGAAAAAGGGTCATCATGATGAGGAATTCTAGGAGACTAGGATGGGATCAGATACCATTCAAGGAGGATCATCTACCAACAAACAAGGACATAACCATTGGTGAGGAAATAAATTGAGACAATATTTCATATTCAAGAAATGATAGTTTCGAATGACATACTCTTTTCGTTCCTATTCATCATTCCAAGGATTGAATGGAAACTACTAATTCACCTCACAGTGATCACAAGGTCAACTGTGGTACTGATCTTTCCTCCACTAACCAAACCTCCTATAATGAGGCTAGGAGGTTTTGTACAAAGCAGGTTGGGTGGTGGGGTCACTCGACATGTCCAAAGAGATGTGTAGCTAGCCACATCATTTTAACATTGTCAATAATCTAATGAAAATTTGAAAAATCAAAATCAAAATCCAATAGATAATCATTTACTACACCACTGTTTAATATGTGAGCTTGTAGCAATACCTTCCACATTGTTGCAAAACTATGAAACAGGGAAAATGGTAGCCCGTTGAAAATTGTTCCTTGCCTTTTCTTTCCCAAGTTTTTTTCTTCTCTACCATATGTGTATCTCTGGTCAACAATCCAATAGATCTCAAATAAGGACATAATCAAAGTTCTCTATTTTGTAATGTAGTAATGATTCCAATTGATACTGCTCCAACCTAACCTGAGACACCACCTTATTTTACAGTAGAAACAATATCCCAAAATTACAGACATCTTATTTTATTGTCAACTAACCATTGATAGCATACTCTGGTGCACAATATCTATAGGTTCCCATCATGCAGGTGGAAGCATGAGTCTTATATCCAACCGGACCAAGTTTGGCTAATCCAAGATCAAATAACTTAGAATGATATCCTTCATCCAGTAGGATATACACTGGTTAAAATCTACCCTGTGAGGTGATCAATTAACTAACGGTCATTCCTTCTGAAATCAACTTCCAATCAATGTACCGAGGGCATAGTTTGATATTATTACGAGATTAGTTGATACAGTGTCCTATTGTCAAGAAAATGAGAGGTTGACCAACAAATGATATTGGCTACATAAAGGATTAAATCGACCGAGGTAGAAATAATTTGACCCAGGGGATGAGTAGTCATCTTAAGCAAAGGTAGTATCGACTTAGAGAAAGAGAGAGAGCATACGGCTCTGAGGAAAGAGGAAATTTCCTAGCCAGTTAGGCCAATGATCTCAATAATTATGTCTAGTTGTTAATAAGGAACTGTTGAGACCTTTTCATGCCTCCATTTTTCCCTTCCACATTCTATTTTCCCCATTTCTTTACTCCATTTCTTTCCCCCCTTCCATACCTTCCCTTATTCCCATTTCCTTTTTTCCCTTATTTTTTTCCCTTTCTGGGTTACTATACTTAGCCATATTTCAGTTCATGGGTTCGTGAGATTTCATTTCCATCCATTTACTCATTTCATAAGTTTGTTTCAAAATTTAGACTTTTTTTTTTTCAATTTCGCGGGTTCAAACATTCACTCTCCTTTTTCCATGACCCTCACTTTGCACTTCAAGTTTCGTGATTTACATTTCGACCATCACTTAAAATTTATCCTCGTCATGGTTTTTTCACTCCAAAGTATTTCATTCTTCATGCATACGAGTCCAACCAGTCATTCCTCTACATTTAGTATAATTTTGATCATCTCTACAACCGCGGGTTGGCGGGTTCCCGGGCTAGCGGGTTCACGGAAATATTATATTGAAATCCTCTCACACCTGTCCCCCGCCATTTTGTTGTGTTTCCCAACACACATTAAGTACTTTTAAATGCTAACAATTGTTGTGCAGACCCCGAAAAGATCATCATTAATGGCGAAAGGCTCGAATAATACTTCATTAAAATCTCATTTAATCTTCATTTTCCAAGGGATTAAAATGTAATTATCTCATCGAAAAGGTTTATTTGAGATCATTATCCAATTGAGGAAATAGTTCCATCAACTTAATGGCAGCAACATATTGACAACAATTTTGTGGTGACACTCTGAATATTTTTGGTCGTGAAGATCAAAACTTGCAGTGGTCGAGAGCATACTAGTATTATTCCTCCCCTCCTACTACACAAAAAGACGGGAATGTAATTTGGACATCTGGAATTTCTCATGTTGGTTGTATTCCTGAGGTTTTCGATTGTAAGGAAATCGTTGCATGGTGTGTGGAAAAGTATGTACTGAATCAAAGAATTATACAACTCGGGGGACATTCTTTAATTTTTCTTTCACCTCAAGTCTTTTGTAAGATGTTAAAGGTGCCAGAGCCAACTCTTACTTTCAAAGGTGAAGATTGTAGAGAATTGTTGAAGAAATGTAACGGGCTTGACCTCCTGCTGGATTATTTGGAGAATCCTACATATTTCCTAGTGGACATAACCATAATCCAGGTTGATTCTCTAAGAAAACCCTATCAAGAAATTGCATGCCTATTTACCAGAGTGACAGGTTAGGAGAAAATTGCTTCTATATCTTGGATGATTTTATATATTATGTATTTTATAGTTCAAGAACATGCTATTTTTTATTGGGGAAAGCTCATTTCTATCAAAATCTCTTCTCAATTGTTGCACTAAAAAAAATATAGAAATTTTTTTATGGCATATTATTTGATATTTGTTATCATGCATTGTTGTCAATTCCCAAACTTAACCATCAGTAAAAGCGTAAATTGTGAAACAGATATTGTTACCTTTTGGTATCATGCATTGTGGAGGCATAAAACCCCTCTATTTTTTTATGAATCTTATAATGATTTTGTTTCGGTCTTCAAAAATCTTTTGTTTGACGAAAACACTCCAAGGATATCTGTTGAAGCTACCAAATTTTTAGAGAAAAAGGCGACAATAGAGAAAATTGAGAATCATAATATCATAAGGATATTATGCTAAAAACAAAATCCTTCTTTCCTTTTGTATTATGTACCATATAAATTATTTATTATGGAGGTGGTGAGACAATATAATTTTTGGTTGCACTTTTTTCATGAAAAGAGGAAAAAACAGTTGATTCCCCTGCCATGGAAGATTGGAGAGTTTGTTTTCAGAAATATAAATAAAATTAATGAATTTGAAAATCATTTTAACAATGTGATTTTAAAGGGATCTTCAATTTTGCTCACTGATGTCCAAAATTATGTTGAGTAAAACATTAAAAAGAGAATGTCATTGATAATAGAAGCCTGGGAGGTATCAAAAAATATTGTTTCTTTTGGTTCAAGAACACATGCATTTCATGAGTATCTCCAAGATGATTTTAAGAATGAATAAGGATTTTACATAGATGTTGTTTTACCATTTGGGATAAAAGTCTCAAACATGAAAGAATTAAAGAGAAGAGAAGAATTTTTTCCCTCTCCTAGTCGGATCAAACAATTGAATGCACGTTGGAAAGAAAAGATCAAGAATTTGAGAAACATTGTCCAAGCATGCAATGAAACTATAGTGAAAAGAGAAGAATTATTCAGAAGGCTCAGAGAAATATATTTAGCAGGAAGCAATGGTGAGGTGCAAGATCCTAAATTAATTTTCAATTCAATGTTTATGACAAGACAACAATTTGACGAAAATGTGGAAATACTAAAGGGATTATCGACTGAGAAATTTAATGGCATAATTGAATATGGTGAAGAATAGATAGATAATTGGCTTATCAATTATTCCATGAAAAATCAAGATATTGAGTAGTCAATCCATGACATTTATCATGACTTGAGAGATTTAGAAGGTGAATTGTTTAATATCAAAATTAGGCATGAAATAAATGTTGCGCCAATGAAGAATTACATTGAATATTTGTTTAAGAGGTAAATCAATAAATTAACTAAAGACGACAAAGAAACAACATTTGAGACAGTTCATGTAACTGTCAATGAGGAAAATAAAAATACATCAACAAGCAAGTGAAAAATGAGAGATGCCATCATAGTAAGTTTATATTGATCACATTTTGTTTTCCTTATCATTTTTTCATCTAGTTATTTCGCTTCTTTGATTAGAAAGGTTTAACTGAAATCTGATAACTTCTTCTTGTCTTCTTTCCAAGTCTTGCTACTCTGCCTTCCCCCACCCTCTTCTCTCCATGGCTTACTTCTTGTTTATATTTACTTTTATGGTCTGTGGGATCCATAATCCTAGTCGCTTGGACAAACACATTTAATTTCAAAGCATTATAATAGACTTTAATATTTTTTTCAGAAATCCCAAGAAAACTAATTCGAAATCAGTTTTGACTGTGTTATTTAACTCTGAGTTTTGAGTATAAAATATTTGATATTGGTCTATCATTTTCTTCATTTGAGATCCACATGTGTCTACTCTATTAAAGTTCTCTTATGTGTATAGATCATATTCTTTTATTTTTATGTGTGATAAGAAATCTTTATTTTAGCTATGATGGATGTGAGAAAATTTTACTTATGTTTTCAAATGTGTGATGTATGAGCTTCCTGGTCATTTCTCAATAATTCTCTTTAGAATAAATCATTTTTATTTTCTGTAACTTTTATTTTTCTTTGAATATAATAGTGGATTTTTGCAAAGTCCTATATCATTTTGGAAATCAAGAATATCAAAGAATATCATAAAACAAAGAGGAGTACCACCTCTATAAAAACACAGGAGGATTTTTATCCTCATGATGTTGTCTGGCACAAACCCCCTTCCCTCCAAAGGGTTTCTCGACCTCTTGATCTTGGATCGTTTGAAATGTTGACTCCTTGGACCCATACAGGCACCCGAAACTTTTCTACCCACACACACAGGTTTCTTCCGCAAGTGACCACGGTTGTGATCGTGGACCTACCTCTTCACGGTTCATACTTTGGGGATATATTGAATCCTTCTCTCACCTTTTCCCGAAACTCTCTTCTCTGAGGTTCCAAACTCCTGCCACGTGTCTCCTCATATTCGTCGACCCCACTATGGTTTGGACTTCACGACTTTGTGAAACTCTAGGAATTTCTCCCACAACATCCGATCTCCAGTTCCCGAACTCCCTAATCTATTTCCACATACTCCTCTGCAATCAATAGTCAATATTCAATCATGACTTCAGACTTTGTGAATATGCTTTCATCAAGTTCCGACCTTTCTGAACTCCGAAGTGTTGAAACACTCCATGGGTATCCTTCTTGTAACTTTACCAGATCTGATGGTCTGGGATCATTCGTCTCCCTCCGAGAATGAATCTCATTCACCGACTTTCAATGAAGACTTCAAGGGCTTCTCTCCTTGAATATTTTAATCGCTCTCCCTCTTGAGCTTTAATCCTTTGATTTCCTTTGTTCCTCTAAACAATATCTTCAACACTTAGTCGAGTTATTTGTCTGTGCACACCTTGCAACATAATTTTATCCACCACTCAGCTTCTCCTCTTCGATGGATTCACACTCCTTGCGACTATTCTCCAACCACTTATATCTCTCATGATTGGAATCACGCTATATCTCATGAGCTTTCGATTCTGGAAACTATGTCACACACTCCTTGTAGACGTCGATTCGCTTCTCGCATACATACAAGTTTCACTATCTCTTCTGAGCTTTTGAGTCAAAACAGACTCGGTCACGCACTCCTTGTGGACATTATGCACACCTTGCACTTGCTCAATGAAGAGAAACAATTGAAACTTATCTACTCTTCATAGTGATTCATACATTCATCAAATCAAATGCAGACATGGATACAAGAATAGAAATAACAAAGAACTGAAAAATAACAGAAGGCCTACCATTTACTCATTCAAATAGACGAAAAACAACACACATTTGGGAAAACATATCTTTGTTATATTCATCCAACTGAAACTCTTATACATATATACATTGTTTTTCACTAATCCTTAACCTATACAAGATAGATTCAACTATTGCTTGGTTCTCCTCTATCCACAACAAAAATAACCATCAACAACCTCGACTAGGAAATATTACAAGGCTTTATACAAAGAGGTTCTCTTAGAGCCTTTCCCTCCAACTACTCTACGCTATATTTATGGAATTGAATGATATCAACTACTTAATAATTATTACAATAAATATTGATTCAGACAGATGAGAGCATAAGATCCAAATATGTACTGTGATCCTTCTCATTAAAGAAAAATACATTCCCCCATCAATATTACGTGATGGCTCAGCCTCCAATAATTAAAGACATTCATAACGCAAAAAAATTTCTCAGATATTACATTGATATTTTGAAATTCAAAATGTTTCAAAATATGCGCTAGTGTGCCCAACTGTCTTCCACGCTTGTGCTTTGCTGGTGATGCTCCTACATCATACTCCCTTGGATAAAAAATTCATGGAATCTTTTCCATGAGTTCCTGCATCGATCTTCCATGCTTCAGGATCTTTGCTTCACCAAACCATTTGGAATCTTCTATTGTTCGTCCCTTCCACTTCTATTGTTCGTCCCTTCCACTTCACCAAGTATTCAAAATACGTCTTTCGTTTGGTTTTCTTACAAACTCGTTGATCTATGATCACCTTCATCTGTGGTTTCTCTGCTACAAGAATATGTTTCTCCCACTGGATCTTTCTTTTATCTTTTGATCCTTCGGCTCCATCCTCCCTGTAAGGATACATGTCTGCAATGTTGAATATGGGCGATATACCCACATCTTCTCGAATCTCTAATTCATAAGTGTTCTCACCAAATCTCCTCATAATTTTACACAACCCTATCTTTTTCAACTTTATCTTATTGTATGTTCCTATCAGGAATATTTCCATTCTTATATGTGCTAGAACTTGATCTCCAAACCTCAAATTCAATATTTCTCTTGTGTCGATCAACTTTGCGCTTGTATTCACTATTGCTCTTCTTCAACTGTTCCTTGATCTGATTGTGAAGTTCCTGCATTTCTGCAGTGAAGTCTTCGGCTCCGACGCTCCTAAACTCGCTCTGCTTCAGATCTCTCAACTCTGAAACTCCTCTCGGATTCATTCCATACATGATTTGAAATGGACTTTTCCTAGTGATTTTTTTCACTGAGTCGTTATATGCAAACTCGTCTTGTGCTAGAATCTGATCCCACTGACTATGGTGTTCAGTGACGAAACTCCTAAGCAAATATCCTAAACTTATATTCACCACTTTGGTCTATCCATCTATTTGTGGATGATATGCAGAACTAAAAGATAGCTCTGTCTCCAACATTTTCCATAACGTCCTCTAGAAATGACCAACAAATTTGGTATCCCTGTCTGAGACTATACTCCTAAGAAATTCATGGAGTCTCACAACCTCTTTGAAAAACAAATTTGCAACATATGTCGCATCACTAGTCTTTTGACACGGGATAAAGTGTATCATATTCAAAAATCTATCCACCACCACAAATATGGAATCACTTCCTCTCTGTGTCCTTGGAAATCCCAACACAAAATCCATGCTTATTGCATCCCAAGGCCTCTATGGAATAGGAAATGGTTGATACAACCTAGTGTTCTGCTTATTCCCCTTGGCATACTAACAAATACTACAATGGTTCACAAATTTCTTCACCTTTTCTCTCATACTTGGACAATAATATGAACTGGCTAATTGGGCAAAGGTTTTTTCCTGGCTGAAATGTCCAACTAGGCCTCCACTATGCTTTTCCTTCAGCAAATTATCCCTCATCGAGCATCTTGGTATGCACAACTAGCATCCTTTGAACAACAACCCATCCTGAATCAGATATTCAACCCACTGGCTTATGTCTCTGAGCACAAGATTCACACACGCTTCATATGCCTCTCAAAAATCTGGATCATTGTGATACATTTCCTTAAGGTGATCAAACCCCAAGGTCTTGACTTGAAATTCCTGCAGAATTAAAATCCTCCTGCTCAATGCATCTGCAACCTTGTTCGCATTTCCATAAATATTTTTAATGAAAAAAGTGAAATTTTGCATAAACTCTATCCACTTGGCATGTTTCTGGTTTAAATTTTCCTGTCTGGTTATGAATTGCAAAGCGTGATCATCGCTATACAAAACAAATTATTTTGGTACATGATAATGCCTCCATTTTTTCAAGGCTTGAATTATGGCATATAACTCCTTGTCATATGTGGAGTACTTCATTTTAGCTTCATTCAGCTTCTCACTGAAATATGCAAAAGGTCTGTTGTATTGGCTTAAGACCGCTCCAATTGCAACTCCACTCGCATCGCATCTTACCTTAAATGTCTTTCTGAAATCCAACAAAACCAAAATCGATTATTCAATTATCTTCTCCTTCCGTATGTTGAAGCTCTTCTCAGCCTCCTCTGTCCATTTGAAAGACTTGTGTCTTTTCTTCACTGTATCCATCATTTGTGCACTAATCCCACTAAAATTTCTGATGAATTTCCGATAGAAACTTTCTAATCCATGGAAGATTATTACCTCAAAGATATTCCTCGGTGACAACCATTATTTTATTTATCACCTTTTTGGGATCCATATTCAATTCATTTGAAGAAATCACAAAACCCAAATATATGAGTTATGTCTTCATGAAAGAGGACTTTTTCAAATTAATCGATAGCTTCTCTTGGTGCAACCTCCTCATCACCAATGTTAAATGTCTCAAGTGTTCCTCCTTAGTCTTGCTAAATACCAGTATATCATCTATATATACAATCACTAAATTATCAATGAAATATTTTAACACTTCATTCATTAGTCTCATAAAAGTACTTGGGGCGTTTGTTAAGACAAAAGGCATAACAAGCCATTCATAAAACCCCTCATTTCTCTTGAATGTTGTTTTCCAGTCATCACCTTCTCTCATTCTGATATGGTGATATCCACTTTTCAAATCTATTTTTGAAAAACAGTTGGCCCCACTTAGGCAATCCATCAAGTCATCCATCCTTGGTAATGGAAATCTATACCTGATAGTGATCGTGTTTATGGCTCTCGAGTCCGTACACATTCTCCATCCTTCATCCTTATTTGGACTTAAACAGCTGGTACTGCACATGGACTCAAGCTTTCTCTAACCAATCCTTTGTCTAACAAATCTTGAACCTGTATTTTCACCTCCTCATTCTCTTGAGGTGTCAACCTGTACGTTTCTTTATTCGACAGGCTTGTTCCTGGTATCAAGTTAATGTGATGATTGATTCTTTTGATAGGTGGAAGTGAGTTTGGCAACTCATCCACTACAATGTCAGCAAAATTCTCAAGCAGTTCCTGGGCTTCCTTAAGAAAATCTTCCAGTGAAGTATTGGTAAGGATAACCCTCGGTTTCCTCACTATAGAAAAATGCATCTCTTGTTCCTTCTTTACTTCATTCAGGAGTTCCTTCCCACTCATGAGAAGTATGCTCACATTGGCTTCATATTTCACCTTGTTTTCTTCAATTGGCAGCAACATATGCGCCCTACCATTCTTCTCTAAGGTGTATGTATTCCTCCTCCCATCATGAATAACATTCCTGACATACTGTCAATTTCTTCCCAACAAAACATGACAAACATCCATGGGTATGATGTCACACAAAATCTCATCTCTATATCCTCCTATTTTAAAATTAACCAGCCATTGTTGAGTGATTGTTACCTGATGACCTTTCTGCAACCATGAGACTTTATATGGTGTTGCATGTGCATTCGTCTCCATATCTATCTTCTCCACCATATCCGTGGATATTAAGTTGTCAGTTCTCCCACTATCAATTATCACCTTGCAAACCCTATCTTTCGTTTTGCAAGTTGTCTTGAACAAATTGTTCTGCTTCGCTGGCTTTTCAGGTTCTGGCTCTCACTTCAAAATAACCTTCATCATCATCAAGGATCTTCCATTCTCTGTACCTTCTGCCTCAGCATCTCACTTATGTGCTTCCAAAATGTGAGCTTCACCTCCTTTCCTTCTCTCGGGGAAATCCCAAGACATATGTCATGTCTTTCCACATGCATAACACATTACTTCTCCTCCTCTACCTCTTCCTCTTCCTCTTGGAAAAGAACTTCTACCACCACCCTATCTTCCTCAGGAACTTCCTCCTCTCTCAGAGTGACTATGTGGCTTCTCTGTCTCATCCTTGGGCTTCTGTGTTTTATCTTGGGCAACTCCTTTGCCTCTGTTCAAACTTCGACCTCTGTTTTGTTGACTATGACTCCTGGCCAACTTCTCTTCTTCCTTTAGCACCATTTTATATGCGTCCTCTACTGTCCTGATTGTCGCCATGATGATCTCATCCTGGATATCATAACTCAAGCCATTGATGTATCTGTCTACCTTCTCTTCATCTCTCTCTCTCTCTGTCCAACTCTAATGTTCAATTTGTAGAACTCCTCTGTGTACTCCTTCAAAGTCAATCCTCTTTGTATCAGGTTTTCCATCCTCCTAAATAGACTTATCTGGTAATCCTTGGGTATGAATTTTTCCTTAAGCTTGGCTACCATTCGATCCCAACTCTTGATATTTTGTTTACCTTTTCTCCTCATGTTGGTCTGCAGCTCATATCACCACAGTGTTGCATGTCCTTTCAGCCTAGTGACAACATGTCTTGCCTTTTTCTCCTCTTCGACATCCTCATAGTCGAAATAGTTGTCCATTGCTCGTATCAAGTCAAGCAATTCTTTTGTGTCTAGATTTCCTTCATAAATAGGGATGTCAATCTTCCCTCTGGCACCCAATTTGACAACTTCTCTCAGCAAGTGTTCTTCCCCAGCATCCTCAGCTACAACTTATTCAAATTCTACTTCTTCCATTTCTGCCTCGCTGACATCTCCAGCATCAGTTTCTCTTCTCTGTGTTGTCTCCATGGCATCCAGCCTTGCACGTAGTTCTCTCATATCCCTTTTCATAGCTCTATTGGCTATGAGTGGATCTGCACATCTTCTAGGCAAAATTGTGTTGGTGCTTCTGATACCTCTCCTTTTTTATATCAGTTTCACTCCTATCTCCCTACAGAATTCAATTATGTACTCACTTTGATACCACTTCTGGTGCAAACCCCCTTCCCTCCAAAGGGTTTCTCAACCTCCCGGTCTTGGATAGTTTGAAATGATGAGTCAGAGCGACTATGTGGGTCCCTACGGGCACCCAAAACTTTTCTACCCACACACATAGGTTTCTTCCACAAGTGACCATGGTTGTGACTGTGGACCTACCTCTTCGTGGTTTGGACTTTGGGGATATCCTAAATCCTTCTCTCACCTTTTCCCAAATCTCTCTTCTCTGAGGTTCCGAACTCCCGCCACGCGTCTCCTCAAATTTGTCGGCCCCACTATGGTTCAAACTTCATGACTTAGCGAAACTCTAGGACTTCCATCCACAACCTATGATATGTGGTTCCCAAACTCCCTAATCCATTTCCACGTACTCCTTTGTGATCAATGGTCAATATTGAATTGCGACTTTGAACTTCACAACTCTTCTTTCATCAAGTTCCAACCTTGTCAAACTCCAAAGTGTTGAAACACTCCACGACTATCCTCCTTGTAACTTTACCAAATATGATGGTCTGGGATCATTCGTCCCCCTATGAGAATGAATCTCATTCACTGAATTTCAGTCAAGACTTCAGGGGATTCTCTCCTTGAATATTTCCTCTGCTCTCCCTCCCTAACTTTACTCCTTTCATTTCCTTTGTTCCTATGAACAATATCTTCGACACTTAGTCGAGTTCTTAGTCTATGCATGCCTTGCAACAGACTTTCATCCACCACTCAGATTCTCCTCGTGGATGGCTTCGCACTCCTTGCGACTGTTCTCCAACCTCTTATGTCTCTCATGATTGGAATCACACTATCTCTCCTGAGATTTGGAGTCTGGAAACTCTGTCATGCACTCCTTGTGGGCGTCGATGCACTCCTTGCATACATATGAGTTTCACTATCTCTTCTGAGCTTTTGAGTCAAAACAGACTCAGTCACACACTCCTTGCGGACACTATGCACACCTTGCACTTGCTCAATGAAGAGAAATAATTGAAACTTATCTACTCTTCATAGTGATTCATACATTCATCAAAGAAAATGCATACATGGATACAAGAACAGAAATAATAGAGAACTGAAAAATAACAGAAGCCCTAGCATTTACTCATTCAGATAGATGCAAAACAACACACATTTGGGACAACATATCTCTGTTATATTCATCCAAATGAAACTCATATACATACATACACTATTCTTCACTACTTCTTAACCTATACAAGATAGATTCAAATGTTGCTCGGTTCTCCTCTATCCGCAACAACAATAACCATCAACAACCTCTACTGGGAAATTGTTGAAAAGTCAACAATAAACATGTGTCTAATTTACTTTTCCCTTAAATAAATTGGACAATAAATATTAATCTATTATTTCATTCATAACTGAGTGAGTTGGATTTGTAACAAAACTATAAGTGTAGTTAAGTGAGTTAAGCTCAGTTGTACTAGTTGTAACTAAACTTGCACTAGTGAGAGTTCAGTCAATCAGTGAACTCACATTCAACTGGAGATTTGCCATGGTTAACTGCATGCATGTCAAATCCAGTGGAAACCCAGTTGAGATAGCAGGTGAAAGGGACAGTTTGGATATCATTTTTGATTTTATCACACATGCAGTGGATATGCTTATGAGCATGTGCAAACTAGGCAATTCGAATTCAGTTGTGAGAATTCTACTTGCAAGGATTTGTGTAGAGGAGGCAAACTGTCTGGACACAGGAATTGGCACATGTATTTGTTGATTTGTGTATGACAGTGTGAGACGATTGTATTGTACTGAGAGCTCTTGGATTAGAGTTTTGTATGATATTGTTTCATGATTCATGATATACATAATATATGATAGTGGGGTTTTTAGCTTTATGTTTTCCTGGTAAAACCTCCGTGTTATGTGTTATTGATATTTCACTTTGTGATCATGGTTTAATTTTCCGCAAGAATAATAGTAGAAGAGATTATGTATTTAATAGTGGCATATAATTGTTAGATCAGGAGAATCGTAGGAAATACTTAATTTGTATTGAAATTTCTACATGGTATCAGAGCCACGGAGGCCATGGAGCCACGAAAGTGAGGTGCGAAAATTGTTTTATTTTCGCAGGTCCTGTCTCTAGCAGGGTGCGAACTTTATTACTGTAGACTATGCATAGTTCTCAAAGAAGAAATTCTCACACCCTAGTCAAAGGTGAGGTGCGAACTTCCCTGAGCATTCTTGCAGGTTGATCAAGGGAGAGGTGTGAACTTCCCTCACCCTACAGTGTATTACAGTGCGAACCTCCCAGTCAATTTCATAGGCTATACACAGGCAGGGCGTGAACTTCCCTCAGGCTACTCACAGGTGGGGTGCGAACCTCCCAGGGAAAGAGGGATTGTAGCAGTTGAGTTTTGTGGTTGGATAACATTCAAATTTGCAGGATTTTATTGGTACGATAGTTGGTTCAAGATCGAAATGTATTTCAATGGCTTGAGTTTGGAGTATGCACTCAAGGGTAGACCGAACTACATTGCTTGGAAGGACAGGATGGAAGCAGTACTCGAAGACAATGGCTTGAAGGATTACATTGACAAAGATGTTCCTAAGCCAGTTGCGACAGACACTACAAATCTTGATGCATAGTAAAAGAAAGTGGCAAAGGCGAGGAGGATTATATTGGAGGGAGTACGAGACCACATTGTCTCAAGTCTCCATGGGAAAACCACACCACATGCAATGTGGAAGGTTTTGAGGATCTGTTCCAAAACAATAACGAGCATAGGAAATTGGTGCTCAAAGATAAACTCAGGAAGATCAAGATGGAGAAGGGTGACACCATTCCAAAATATCTCACGAAGTTTTTCCAATGTCGGGATGAGCTTGGAAGTGTGGGAATAATAGTCACTGCTGATGATTTGGTGAGCTTGGCTCTCCTAAGACTCCCCAAGAGTTGGCACAATTATCAAGACTCTATCAATGGCAGGGAAAAATTGTCAGATTGGGAACGACTATGGTCGAATCTAGTGCAAGAGGAGTTCAGGAGGAATACTAGAGATGGATCCTCATCAAAGCGTGATGATGAAGAGGATTGTGCTTTGACTTCCAAGGCAAGGAAAGGGAAAGGGAAGAAATTCCATTCAAAATCTGAGTCTAAAGTCAAGAAGATGGATTTGTCCAAAGTGAAGTGTTTTCACTGTCACAAACATGGGCATTTCACTACTAACTGTCCACAGAAGAGGAAGAACAAGACGGTTGTTGGAGCTACAACTGGTGAGGCTCTTGTCTCGCAATTTGAACTTGACTTCACTTTGATCACATGCATGGCTTCAAGTGCATCAGGATCGGTGTGGTATTTGGATAGTGGCACTTCCTTCCACATGACAGGAGATAAAGATTCTTTCATTGACTTGGAGGAGAAAGATCTCAGAATGCATATAGAGATGGGTGATGATGGAAAATACAGTGCAACTGGTATTGGTACCATTACCTTTCAGAGGGAGTCAGGTAAACCATTTAAATTGAAAAATGTTATGCATGTTTCAGGTCTGAAGAAAAACTTGGTCTCAGTCGCAATGTTGGAGGACAGAGGCTATGATGTTGTTTTTAGCAATGGAAAATCCTACCTGCAACATAAAGCAACAGGTCAATTCAAGAAGATAGGGATTCGAGTTAAGAATCTCTACATGTTGGAGGTAGATAGTTGTAATGCCATGATAGGCAAGGCAGAAAAAGTGGTGAGCCGTGATGAGAGCGAATTATGGCACAGGCGATTGGGCCATCTTCATCATGGATCCTTGAATATTATGCAACAAATATCTACTGGACTTCCAAGGGAAACACTTGCTCAGTTAGATCAGTGCAAGGGGTGCACCCTGGGGAATTATGTAAATTCCACCTTTCATGAAAAGGAGAACCGTGCTTCGGTGATCCTGGAGAGAATTCACACAGATGTGTGTGGAATATTCTCAGTTGCTTCAACAACTAAACATAAGTATTATGTTATTTTTGTTGATGACTTTTCTCGTAAATGCTGGATATTCTTCATGCAGAAGAAGGATCAAACATTCTCAAAGTTCTGTGAGTTTAAAGCATTGGTGGAGAAAGAGTCGGGGAAGCAAGTGAAGGCTCTAAGGAGCGATAATGGTGGAGAATACATCTCTAATGAATTAAAATAATTTTGTAGCAGAGAAGAAATTCGAAGAGAACTCATAGCACTTCATAACCCACAACAAAATGGGGTCGCGGAGAGAAAGAACAGAACGATCGTGGGTGCAACATGAGCTATGTTGCATGATCAGGACCTACCAATTCATTTGTGGGTAGAAGCATGCAATACTGCAGTTTATGTGCAGAACCGTTGTCCTCATAGAGTACTTGGCATGAGTACACCTGAAGAAGCTTTTACTGGTAAGAAACCTGATGTTTCTCATTTTAAAAAAAATGGCTCATCTGTTTATGTGCATGTGACCAAGGATTCCAGGAAGAAGCTGGAACCGACTGTTGAAGTTGGGATATTTGTGGGGTACACAGAAACACCCCATAATTATCGTGTGTATTTTTCGAATAGTAATATTATTGTTATGTGACAGGATATAAAATTCAATGAGGGGAAAGCCACGTGGTTGTCGCTTGAGAGGGAGCTAGACTTGCATGCAGAAGAGGAACTGTTGGTTCCCAAAGATGAGTCTCAAGATGTGGATCAGCCACATGAATAGGTTCATGGAGTGGAGGAAACCACTCAAGCAGAGCCATCCATCATAAATGGTAGAAAGCGCACCATGGAAGATGACAGATTGAGACTAGATGTTGCACAGAATGTAGAGCCCCTACTTCACAACGCAGACAGAGACAGTCTCCTGATCGATTTGTTGGATACATGGCTCTCATTAGAAAATGTATTATGACTGAACCATATTCCTTTCAAGAAGTAGTATAGTACCCCACTTGGGTTGATGCTATGTTAGAAGAGTATGACTCCATTGTCAAAAACAGTGCATGGGAAATTGTCCCAAGACCAGTCGACAAATCAGTGGTAGGTTCAAGATGGATTTACAAGGTAAAGCAAGTTGTTGATGGGAGTGTGGAGAAATACAAGGCCAGGTTTGTGGCTCTATGCTTCTCACAGATTGAGGGGAAATATTATGATGAGACCTTTGCACCTATCGCAAGTTACTCTTCCATAAGATCCATCCTTGCACTCTCAGCGCAGATGGGCTGGCGCATTCATCAGATGGATGTAAAAACTGCGTTCCTCAACAGAATCATTGAGGAATAAGTGTACATTGAACAACCAGAAGGTTTTGAGACCTTTGATAGAGATTTGCATGTGTGCAGACTCAAGAGAGCACTGTATGGGCTGAAGCAAGCACCCCGTGCTTGGTACACTTGGGTAGATAGCTATTTCACTGGGTTGGGCTTCACCAAAAGTGAAGCGGATGAAAACCTATACCAAATTGTGGTGGAGGGTAAGCTTTTAATCATTGTTCTTTATGTTGATGATTTAATACTGACTGGTGATGAGCAGTTGATACACTCATGCAAGGATGACCTTGCAAAGGAGTTTGAGATGAAGGATTTGGGCCTTCTTCATTATTTCCTTGGTTTGGAAATATGGCAGCGAGATGGTGAACTTTTTGTGTCTCAAGGAAAGTATGCAAGAGAGATACTGGGTAAGTTTCACATGGATGGTTTCAAACCCATGGATACTCCTCTTCCAGGAAATTGGACGAAAGAGGATGTTACTTCTGGAGAGGTAGTGGATGTTATTGTCTATCGATAGTTAGTGGGTTCACTAATGTATTTAGTGAACAAGAGACTAGACATTTTCTATGCGGTTAACCAGCTAAGTCAAGCGATGGTTAAGCCTACCAAACTCTTTTGGAAGGCGGGTAAGCATGTCCTGAGATATCTGAAGGGAACATATAAGTATGGATTATGGTACAGATAGACGGATGAGGTGAATTTACATGGCTTCATGAATGCAGATTGGGCAGGAAGACCAACGGGCAAAAAGAGCACATCAGGGGGGATCTTTAGTATCGGATCTACATCTATTTCTTGGTACATCAGGAAACAAAGATCCGTAGCACTTAGTTCAGCGGAAGTGGAATACATGGTAGCGAGTCAAGCTACATGTGAGGCTATCTGGATGAGAAAGATCTTGGTTGGTTTGTTTGGTTCTCAGTTAGATACGACAGTGATTTATTGTGATAATCATAGTTGCATTAAAATCTCGATTAATCCTGTGTTTCATGACAGATCTAAGCATATAGATATCCGGTATCATCATCTGAAAGATTGTGTGCAGTGGAAGATCATGTTGCTTCAATACATTCCTACATAATATCAGGATGCATACATTCTGATGAAGGCGCTCACCAGGAGAAAATTTGAATATCACAGAGACAAGATTGGGGTAAAGGATAATCCCTTTCTTGTTGAGAGGGAGTGTTGAAAAGTCAACAAGAAACATGTGTCTAATTTACTTTTCCCTTAAATAAATTGGACAATAAATATTAATCTATTATTTCATTCATAACTGAGTGAGTTGGATTTGTAACAAAACTATAAGTGTAGTTAAGTGAGTTAATCTCAGTTGTACTAGTTGTAACTAAACTTGCACTAGTGAGAGTTCAGTCAATCAATGAACTCACATGCAACTGAAGATTCACCACGGTTAACTACATGCATGTCAGATCCAGTGGAGACCTAGTTGAGATAATAGGTGAAAGGGACAGTTTGTCTATCAGTTGTGATTTGATCACACATGCAGTGGATATTCTTATGAGCATGTGCAAACTAGGCAATTCGAATTCAGTTGTGAGAATTCTAATTGCAAGGATTTGTGCAGAGGAGGCAAGTTGTCTGGACACATGAATTGGCACATGTATTTGCTTATTTGTGTATGACAGTGTGAGATGATTGTATTGTACTGAGAGATCTTGGATTAGAGTTTTGTATGAGATTGTTTCATGATTCATGATATACATAATATATGATAGTGGGGTTTTTAGCTTTACGCTTTCCCGGTAAAACTTCTGTGTTATGTGTTATTGATATTTCACTTTGTAATCGTGGTTTAATTTTCTGCAACAATAATAGTAGAAGTGATTATGTATTTAACAATGGCATATAACTATTAGATCAGGAGAATCGCAGGAAATACTTAATTTGTATTGAAATTTCTACATAAATATTACAAGGCTTTATACAAAGAGGTGCTCTTCGAGCCTTTCCCACCAACTACTCTACGTTATCTTAATGGAATTGAATTCTATCAACTACTTAATACTCATTACAATAAATATCGAGTCAGACAGATAAGAGCACAAGCTCCAAATATGTACTGCGATCCTTCTCATTAAATAAAAATACATTCCCCCATCAATATTACATGATGGCTCAGCCTCCAATCATTAAATACATTCATAACTCAAAAATATTTGTCATATACTACATTGATCTTTTGAAATTCAAAATGTTTCAAAATATGCGCTAGTGTGCCCAGATGTCTTCCACACTTGTGATTTGTTGGTGATGCTCCTACATCATTGTCTTTTTAGTCCTGATGGATTCAAGCATTAACATTTTTGGTGACCATACTAGGGAACCAACTGAAAATTATAAATCTGGTTTACCATTTTTTTTAAATACATGACTTTGCCTCAGGTTGATCAACTCGAGCTAGAAATTGGATTGAATAATCAACAAAGCACATTTCATCAGCTATGTAACCTTGTAATAACAATAGCTAAGGCCAGGAAAGAATTGGAAAGATCTTGGCAGATGTTGGTCCAAGAATAAGAAAGAGAAATCCTTCGAAGATAGAGGAGAGAGGAAAGGAAAGATCAAAGAAATGAAAGACAAGCTTGAAGAGCAAAAGAATAAGGTCAGAATTGAAGATGGAAAAATACAAGGGACCTATCACCAGAAGTAAAAGAAAGCAACTGCATATTTCAGGAAGAGAAAATCATATTCCTGAAATACCTCCAGACATAGAAGAAATAAATGAAGAAAGGCATGAAGAACCATGAGAAGAGCCACGAAGATATCCTCATGCAGAAAGACAAGGAGGTGGAGGAGGTGGTGGAAGAAATCAAGAAGGATGAAGATTTGGAAACAAAAGAAGAGTAAGATATTCTCCCCTCGATCTTCTAGGTGAGCAACATGACCTCTCTTTTCTCTCTAAGGGTACTCTAAAATAATTTTTCGAAGACGAAACAATTGATGCCAAAAGACACCTTGATTTATTCCTAGATGTTTGTGATTTTCATCATGTTGAACATGATGATGTGATAGTAAGGTTGTTTCTTCAAACCTTATTGGGTCGAGCTTAGGAATGGTACACAACATTACCCACTAGATCAATTGGTTCATTCAATGACCTTGAAGCCATGTTTTTTACTATGCTCTCTCCTCTAGTCATGTATCATACTCTTCTCACTAATTTCACCCAGATTGGTTTAAAGAAGAATGAGAGAATACGAGATTTCAATCTCAGATTCAATAAAACTCTAAGATTCCAAAAGAGAAAAGGTCGAATGACCTAGTGATACTTGGTTGTTATAAAAATTCCATGCCACCAAGTGTAAATTTTTCTATTAGAGAATCCCAAATGGATACCCTAGAGGAAGCAATGACTAAAGACATGGAGATGGAATAAATCATGATTGAAATGGGTGTTGACCCTAATATCATCCTAGGAAAAGTATAGAGGAAACTGGGAAGCCTGAATATTGATGACCAATGAGCCTCTAGTTCGAGAAAAAATGAAGAGCAAAAGTCGCGGCCGATTCAAAATCAAGCCACTGGAGGAGGGTTTTTTAAGGGAACCATACCAGATGTGAAGAGAGATCATGTTGCAACACAAGAAACTAAGCAAAGGATTGAGATTTCACAAATGAATAGAACCATCAGGCAAATGCAGAATGAAATAACTAGATTGAGAAGGGGTGATAATTATGTATAAAACCCAAGAATGTCAGACCAAAAACAGAGAAAGAACCTTCCCCAAGAAAATAGAGCGAGGTTTGAAAATACCGATAATCAACAAAGAAAAAGGGTTCCCAGGCAACCAGTTCCAAATGCAATTGTTCTAGATGAGATATATGATGAAAAAATAACTGAGCAAGAAAATGATTACTTACTGAAGGAAAATTTTGAAACTGTACAGACGAATGGTTGCAATACGTCCATGTATATATTTCAAGAAGGCAACAATGATCCTAAATCACAAGAAAATGTTTCCCAAACATGGGCATTTGTAAATCAATCCAAAAATAAAGATGATTATGAAAAGGAAAAAGAAAAAAATAAAGAAAAAGATAAAGAAAAGGGGAATGATAAAGAGGTCAATACAAATGTGATAAATAACATCAAAACTAAAAGGAAAGATCTAGTATCAAACCCTCCCCAAATGAAATATAACATCTTAGAGGATTTGAGTAAGTTGAGGATTACTCTTCCCTTCATGGAAGTGGTGAAGATCCCTCAACAGAGGGAAAATATTTTGATATTGTTGGAAGACCCATCTAGAAGAATGGAGGTCGTTGTCATAATTCCAAAGCAAATCCAAAACACATCAATCATCAAGTTGAGAGGTAAAGTCCCACCTTTCTATATTTCAGTTGAGAATCATGATGTTGCACTCCACAACTATTTAGTTGGCACTGGCGCGACAAATAATATTATGCCATTGGTGGTCATGGAGGCTTTGGGCATGAGCTGCACCAAATATTATGAAACGGGAAAAAGCATTTATGCAATTGATTCCAGGTAGGTGCCAGCTTATGGAGAGATCAAATATTTTTATGCTTGGATCACTATTTCTCCTCATATTATTACAGTTTCCAATATTGTTGTGGTTGATCTTCCTCCTGCATATGGAGTTGTCCTAGGAAGAGATTGGTCAACTATGATTAGAGGCTAAATAATGAATGATGGAAGTTGTATGATGATTCCAAATAAATATAGAGAAATGAGCAAGGTTCCTCGTGAACCTAGGAGGTCGTTTTCCTTCAAAAAGAAGGATAATGAACTAGTGGAATATTATATAAATGTTGGGACTGGAAACTATGTTATTCTGGACATGGAGAAAATTGAAGACATGAGGAATCCATACAATTATTTTAAGGGTCACTGGAGGATGTCATTTGATGGAGCCTACTCAAGTTCAGGGAGTGGAGTTTGAATTTTCCTTATAAACCCATAAAATATTGTGCATCCACATTCTATTAGACTTGAATTTGTGTGCATCAATAATGAGGCAGAATATGAGGATTTGATTCAAGGAATTATTCTTACACGAGAAATGAAGATAGAACATTTGATTGTGATTGGTGAATCTGAGTTGGTAATAAATCAAGTTACCCAGAGATATAAGATTAAAAAAGAAAGACTCAAATTATATTTCGAAAGAGTTAATGAATTGGTGAAATCTTTTAGCTCTTTTAACATTTCTTTCATCCCAAGGGATAAAAATAAGAAGGCAAATTCATTAGCTTTGGCGGCTTCACTGTTGAACCCATATGATGTTCAAAGAAAAACATCGTTTCAAGTAAAAAGAATATTCTGACCTTTTGTACCTGACAATCATGAGTATTTACAAGTATTTGAGAATGATGAAGAACTAGATTTTTTTGGGTAAATGATGATGAATATGAGGATAATGACATTGTTTTTGTTTCAAATAATGTTATTCAATCCGAGTCCCTTTTTACAACAGACGATCATGCTAAGAATCTCCTAGAAGAAGTATCGCTCTGAAAAGTCCAAGAAACAATAAAGATTAATATTGGAACTGATAGTTCCCCAAAATATGTCAAATTAGGAGTTGATTGCATGGTTGATGAAGTTGATCAATATGTCACACTTTTTAAAGAGTATATTGATGTGTTCACATGTAGTTATGATGATTTGAAGGCATATGATAAAACAAAATTTCAACACATTGTTCCTTTGAGAGAAGGAGAAAATCATGTCAAGCAAAAGATAAGGATGATGAACCCCAAATTAAAGCCACTGGTAAAGGTTGAATTGGAAAAATTAAATAAAGATGGAATAATATACCCCATCAAACATTCTAACAGGGTTTCAAATCATGTGGTTGTGAGAAAAAAAATTGGGGAGATTCAGATGTGTGTGGATTTCAAAGACCTTAATAAATCAAGTGTAAAGGATAATTATCCTTTGCCTAACATGGAATTTCTCCTCCAACAAGTCATGGGATCATCTTGCATGTCCATGTTAGATGGTTTTTTGGGGTATAATCAAGTCTTAGTTGTTGAGGAAGATAGAGCAAAGACAACTTTCATAACACCTTGGGATACATATGCATATGCTTGGATGCCCTTTAGTTTAAAGAATGTCAGAGCTACATTTCAGAGGGCTATTGATCATGATTTTGAGGGTTTGATAGGAAAATTCATGGTGGATTACCAAGATGATTTAACGGTACACTAAAAAACTAGGAGTGATCACATTCATCACCTTAGGAAATTTGTTGATAGATGTAGATTATATGGTGTTTCTTTAAATCCAAAAAAGTGTTAATTTGTTGTAATGTAAGCCAAATTGTTGGCCACATCGTATGCAAAGAAGGAATCTATATTGATCCCGAGAGAGTTAAATCTATAAATGAACTCAACCCTCCATCATCTAAGAAGGGATTCTAGTCATTTTTTGGAAAAATCAACTTTGTATAAAGATTTGTCCCTGATTATGAAAGTATTGTGAAGTCAATCAATTCATTGTTGAAAAATCATCAAAGGTTTGAATGGACCTCAAATACACAGGAAATTTTTAGTAATATAAAAAGGAAATCACTACATGCCCAATCCTCATTATCCCAGATTTCCAAACACACTTCATCATTTATTCATTTGCAACATAAATTGGCGTGGCAACTGTTCTTACTTAAATAAATACCAAGGGTGAAGAACTTCCAATTAGTTTCAAGAGAAAGACCCTTCATGATTATGAATTAAGATATTCAGAGTTGGAGAAGCAAGCCCTGTCTCTTGTAAAAGCAGTGGCGCACTTTCGGGCTTACATATTAAATTCTCATGTCATTTCATATGTTCCATCCTCTCTTGTGAAGATTCTTTTAAATCAACAATTGAGAGGAGGAAAACGGGCAAATTGGTTGGCGAAGATTCAAGAGTATGAAATTGAAATTAAGCCTTTACAAGTCGTCAAAGGATAGGGTCTGTGTAAGCTCATTGCGAACAGTGATTCTTCGGATGGAGTAATTTTGATTTTAGTTGGAGAACCTATGGCAGTTTTAGAAGGATATAAATATATTGTATTTTACTTAAGGTCCTGAAAATTTCTAGTCACCATGAACCCAAAGGAGCGAAGAACATTGAAAATGAAGTCAAATCATTATGTACTGATTGTTGATGTATTATTCAGAAAGAAATATGATGGCATGTTGTTAAAGATGTGTTGATGAAAAGAGAGGTCAAGAATTGATGAAAGAATTCCATGAAGTTATATGTGGTGGACATTTTGCACCCACCGCCAGGGCCCATAAAATAATAATAACTGGGTTTTATTGGCCATCAGTTTTTAAGGACTCATATGCTACCATAAGAAAGTGTGTATCTTGTCAATAATTCTTAGGGAAAATGAAAAAATATGCAATTCCATTACAACCTGTATCTGTAGAACAATCATTTTCTCAATGGGGACTGGATGTCATTGGAACAATAAATAAAAAATCAAGTAAATGGCACATATATATCCTCACAGCTACATATTATTTTAAAAAGTGGTCGGAAGTAGTAGAATTAGAAAAGGTTGATTATGAAGAGTTGATTAAGTTTCTCAAAGATAATATTTTGTTGAGGTTTGGTGTCCCAGAAAAATTCATTATTGACAATGGTTCAATTTTCATCAGGTCAAAATTTACAGAATTTTGTGGAGAATATGGGAGCATCATGGGGAAGTCATAAAATTATTATCCACAAGGGAATTGTCTTGTAGACTCCACCAATAAGACACTCATTCAGATATTGACGAAAACTATTGATAAGAACCAAAAGAATTGGCCTTTGAAATTGACAGACGCTCTATGGCTAAGAAGAATGACTCTAAAGGACAGTATTGGGATGTCTATGTATATGTTGGTTTATGGGAAAGAAGCAAAAATGCCAATCATCCTCGAGTTAAATTCCTTGATTTGTGTAGTTAATACAGAGGATGCATAAGATAGTACACCTATGCAAAAGAGAATGAATCAATTATTAAAATTGGAGGAAGAACGAATTGAAGCTTTGTATATTACTTCTCAGAGACAACAAAGTATCAAAAAACATTTTGATCGGAGTGCAACCATAAATAATTTTCAAAAGGGTGAGCTGGTATTACTCTGGAAAAAATCTAAGGAGAAGCCATTGATGCACACAAAATTTAAAGCACTCTAATTGGACCATATATCATTGAAAAAATTATGGGTTTTAATGCATATATTCTCAAATACATGAAGGGGAAAATTTCAATGTTCCTGTTAATAGGAAACATTTGAAAAGTTTCTTCGCCTGAAATTTTCTCATCTCCTTATACATAGTTTTCAATTTATTTTGTACATCCTTATTATGCGACTCCATAGCCCATAGGATAGAAACATCTGGTCATGAATATTTTGGATTCTTGACAACCCACAGGGGGTTATCATCCCATAGTTGGAGCCAGTTGTTGATATCTTTTCATGCCTCCATTTTTACCTTTCACATTCTATTTACCCCACTTCTTTACTCCATTTCTTTTCTCCCTTCCATACCTTCCCTTATTCCCATTTCCTTTTTAACCTTTTTTTTTTCCTTTCTGGGTTACTATACTTAGCCATATTTCAGTTCACGGGTTGGTGGGCTTTCATTTCCATCCACTTACTCATTTCATAAGTTTGTTTCAACACTTAGAATTTTTGTTCAATTTCGCAGGTTCGTAGGTTCAAACATTCACTCTCCTTTATCTGTGACCCTCACTTTCCACTTCAAGTTTCGTGATCTACATTTCAACCATCACTTAAAATTTGGCCTCGTCACAGATGACGTGCTCTGTTGGCACAAGGGAAGCCCCAGGGTTCATCTCCAATAGTGCATCAACAAGCCCTAACTATTGTCCCTTTCAGAAACACCTGCGAAGCAGATGCAGTCTCACCCAAAGTAGTTATGAGGGGGTTGCAGGATAGAAATATCTACAACCAAAGGGAATATCAAGTGGATGTAACACAAGAACAACACAGCATTCATATATCACTTATCAACTTAGATCTATTCTTCACATCTACTTATCAGATCTAAAGAAATAATGCAATCACGGTATATCAATGATAGGGATAGAAGATCAATCACACACAACACAAAATATACATGGTTCACCCTCTCTCTAGGGATACGTCCACAAAAATGTGCTTTAGAATGTATTAAGAAGAAGCATACATTTCTTATCTGCGCTCTTAGCTAAAAAATCTTCTTTCTCTTCTCTCTCTCTCTCCCCTCCCTACGCACCCAGCTGCAGGATTGATCTTTGCGCCTAGCTTAAGATATTACAATACCAGAAGGCTCTCACACTCATCACTTCTCTCTCTCTCGACAATAGTCTCTCCCAACAACAATCATATCAATCAATAACAATAATGACAAACTATCTCGATACCAAACAACAACAACCTAAACTAGGTCCTCTTGACCTATATTTATACATTACAATCACTCACCGACAGCCTTAGGCCAAAACCTAGGTGTCCAAAACCCTAGATACCAAAACCCTAGGTGTCTAAAACCCTAGGTCAACTTGACTCATATTTTCAAGGCTTTACCAGCCTATCTTTCATTTATTCTCATGCAGTTCTCCAAAGCATCCAATGGTAGATTTTTCCTCTTGTTGAGCTATCCACGATCCTTCTTCCTTGCTTATCTGTCATCCCCAATCTCCTCGTCCAACAAATTTCTTTCTCGGGCTTCGCTCCATCTTTTCTGGTATTTTTCTCACTTCAACCCAATAACAATCATTGTGTCTTCCACGCAGTTCTCATTTTCCCTTTTCTTCCTTGATATTTGCATACTTCCATAACCAAGGGCCAACAGGCCCCCAACACTCACATGTGACTCGTCCCGAGGCACTTCATATATGAGCTCTCTGTTTTACTTCGACTCCAGGCTACACAACGTAGCCTCTGCGTTCTTCTCTTTTTCTCCTCGCCATCTCTTGTGAAAACTGTATTTTCTGTGTCCGGTACCCAGTTTCAACTGCACCTAGTACCTAGAACCTTTTCTTCATGCTTTTACTAAGAGCTGTAAGGCAGCTGGTTGTCATAGTGCAAATTCAATCGGCTCCCATTCACTAATCCTTCCTTCCACTCCCCATTCAGAGTATTCAATTGTGCAACTCCTCCCTTTGTAACATAAACAATCTCGTATGGCCCTAGCCAATGTGTTTTAAATTTCCCAAGATGTTTTATGAACTTGTTGCCATATACCAGTACTAGATCAATTTGCTTGAATGCCTTCTTCTTTATGTGCCTTCTCTCTTTCCTTCTGAACCTGCTGATGGAATCCTACAATGAATATTTCTTCTTAAAATTCAACCAACTATGAAATCCTCTCTTGAACAGCACCAGGTTCATCCATATATGTAAAGGCACCAATTCTCAGGCTTGGTACCAAATATTCACTTGGAACAACAACTTCAAGACCATATACTAACTTGAAGGGGGTCTGCATTATCAACTTCTTGCAAGTGGTTCTATATGCCCATAATACTACTGGTACTCTTAAATCCCAATCATCCTTGTTCAAACTGCAAATATTCATGAGTGTTGTCTCCAAGATCTTGTTGAATGCTTCAACTATCCCATTTTCTTGTGGATGGTATGGTGTTCTCTTATGATGATGGACTACAAATTCTTTAGTCAAGGCTTCAACTGTTTTATTGATGAAATTTTTTCCTTGATCACTCATAAGAATATTTGGGCATCCAAACCTAGTTATGCTCTTGCTTCGGCCCATCTTGTCAAGTATTATGTTGTTGTAATTATGTACCTTTCTCCTGTACACTTTCTTGGTGGATTTATAGGTCCAACAAAGTCAATGGCCTATTTCTCAAATGTTTGTAGGGTCAGTTGCGGTGTTAATGGCATTTCATCTCTTCTGGATGGTTTCCCAATCCTCTGGCATACATCCTAGGTTTGGAATAGTATTTAGCATCTCTGTGTAAAGTAGGCCACCAAAGGCCAGCTCTAAGAACCTTCTGCACAGTTTCTTTCCCTACATAATTTCCTACTGCAATTCCTTCATGAGATTATGTGAGGATCAGAGGTCATTCTGTGTCCATAACACATCGTCACGATATCTCATCCGGTCCCATCTTGTATAGATGTCCAATGATAAGTGAGAAATCACCACTAGTTGTTTCTTCTGAGGAATTGTGTACTCACTAGGTTCCATTCCTTTTGATAGGAACTGGACTATCTCTGTGAAGTGGCCATCGATCTTTCTAATGGCTAGTATTTGTGCATCTGGTAGTGCATCTGATAGTGCATCCTCTAAACTAGTTGGCTCTTCTCCATGTTCCAACCTTGATAAGTGGTCAGGACCTTTGTTCATTCTCCCTGGCTTTACTATGATCTCAAAATCATATTCTTGAAATAGCAGCAGACATCTGCATATCCTTCCCCCCAACACTATCTTGTTGACTAGGTATTTCAGCACAGAGTGATCAGTAAACATTTTAAAGTGTCCTCCCAACAAATAGTGGCGAAATTGATGTAGCGCATACACCATTGATAATCCCTCTCTTTCGGTAGTGGTGTAGTTAATATCAGCAGTGGATAGCTTCCTGCTAGCAAAGGCTAATGGGTGGTCAATATTTCCTTCTCCTGGTTGTGCTAACACGGCTCCCAATGCAATGGATGATGCATCGACATGCACATGAAACTCCTTGGTCCAATCTGGGAAAACTAGAATGGGCATAGTAACCATCTTTTGTTTCACTATGTCGAAGCTCTATTGGCATTATTCTATCCAACTAAAATGACAATCCTTCTTCAACAACTTCTCCATGGGCACTGTAATCTGAGCATAGCCCTTAATGAACTTTTTGTAGTAGCATGTTTGTCCCAACATAGTGCGCAATTGTTTGACTGACGTAGGAGGGGGTAGATCAACTATAATGGAAATTTTGGATGGATCTACCAACAATCCTTGCTTGCATACAATATTACCTAACAGCACACCAAATGGTGAAAATAAAATACATTTATTCAGGTTTAAAGCAATTTTACACTGCCTGCATTTATCCAACATTAGCCTTAAACATTCAATGTGATTTTTCAATAAGCTAAAAACAGTCCAATCATCAAAGTATGCTTCTAAACATTTATGCAGAAATTCCTTGAATGCTTCGACCACCACCCTAGAGAAGATGGCTAGGGAATTCTTCAATCTGAATGGCATCATTGTATATTGGTAGGATCCCGATTCTGTTGCAAATGTGGTCTTATGGTGGTCTTCCTTGGAAATCTGGATCTGATGGTATCCTCAAAATCCATCTGTAAAAGAATATACTTACTGGCCTCCCACATTATCTAACACTTCATCAATGAATGGTGTAGGGAAGGGGTCATGAAAACAAGCATCATTCATCTTCTTGAGGTCTACGCATATCCTGATTTCTCCTATTTTCTTGTCTTGCACCACCATAGGGATTATCCACTCTGACTCTTCGACAGGTTCTATAATCCATGCTTCCAGCATTCTGTCAAGCTCAATTTTCACTTTCTCCTTATATTTAGGGTTCAGTTTGTAAGGTATTTGTTTGACTGGTCTATCATCTGGCTTCAAATGGATCCTCATATCTCCCATAGGCCCTTTAATGCCCTTCATATCAGTGAACTTGGTTGGAAACAAGTCCTGATATTCGTGCAGTAACTCTGTAATTTTATCAATGGTAGAAGCATCCCAATAATCTCCAAAATTTGCAAACTTTGGTGTCTTCTCTGTTCCAATATTGACTTTCTTGATTTTTATTGGTTGTCCAATGAATGGAATCTCAACTCCTGGTCCTTCCACATCTCTCTAGCCTTCTATTTCTGCGATGTTCACCTTCCTCGGATCATCATCTTCATCGGCATTGATGTTGTAACAGCCTTGCAGTTTCTGGAGAGGTGTCGTCCATTCATCCTCTTCCTATTCTAAGGAAAGGCTAGATACCTCCTCGAATACTTTCTGTCTCACAATCTGTAGTTCTTGATCTACTGAAGGATATTGACTTTCAAATAAGAAGGTGGTTACAAAATTCTGAGTCATAACTTTCCAATATGTAGTGATGAGGCACAGTTATTCTTGAAGGTACCAGTTGATAGGTGTCATGTCCAGCGTGTTGATGAATCTGTGTACCCATTGTTCTTGAGGAATGTTGCTCCAAGATTCCTCATAGCTTCGCACATGGTCCTTTGGGCAGCTTCAACCTGTGTAGCAAACTTCGCAGCCTTCTACTTGTGTTGAGAATCACACTGTCATCAGAGTACGGCATTGTACCCAATTTGTAATATTACTTTTGTGTGTCCCCCGCCATCTTGTTGGTGTGGCTTTCAAGGCCTCATCCATCACCAATAATCTTTGTTGTATTGGTACACTTTCTTCAAATTCCGACAAGAAGGTTTCTAAAGGGTTCAGACCATCAAATGTGGGTAATTTACTTACGGTTGTGTTGATACAGTGGACTTCTTTGGTTAATCTAGCACATCTTCTTGTAGATACTTCATACATCTTATTTTGCCAATTCTCTAGTGCTTCTTATAAGTCTGATGAACATGTGTTGTCACTTAGCTAGCTTAGATTCCCATCGGTTGTAGGATTAATGTAATCTTGTTTTCTAGTTGTTAGTTTATATATGTTTTCTAGTGCATATGCGTGGTCTTCTTCTCTGATAGGTTATGTGTACCGCTGACCTTCATATGGATCTAAAAGTGCGATAACCCTAAGGCCATATTTTTCAAAAGTCATACATATTTTCTTTAAATCAACCACAATAGAGTTATTGAAGGCCCAATCAATTCCTAACAGCGCAGGGTAAGGGAAACTATCATCAACTATTTCAATTACCTCAAAATATGCAAATGTTCTTACTCCGTCAATGTCCACAGGGACATGCTCGTAACGTCCAAATGGGATGAAAACTTGTTGGTTAGCCATCCTAAGCCTAATAGGGGAATAGATAAACTTCATTTTTCCCATCAACCCAGGTTTGCTTCATCATGACATTGACCTATCACCCTAAGTCGAAGACTACATAGTCTATCTCATACTCTCCTATTTGAGCATTCAGATGTAATTCCTTATTTGTCCTTCTCTTCTTACCAATTTGGTGTACTGCCCTATTCGGTAAGGGATCTATCTTTCCTAGCTTGTATTGTATGATTAAATTTTGTAATTCTTGTACAACGCTTTCTTCTTGAACCAACTTAATACAAGTGTATAAAAATTCCATGAGCTTGCTTACCTCTTTTCCTTCTTTTGGCAAAGCAGACTGATCAAATGCCAGAGGAATTCCATATTCTCTCACTTCTGTTCTTGTCTTTGATGTTGAGCCTTGGCTTCCTCTGAATTATTTCTTAGCTTCCTCAAACATCTGTCTTTATTTCCTTTCATCAATCATTTGTGTCTTCTCTGTAGCTTTCCTGATCCTTGAGTCTTTTGTAATATTCCCTTGGGTTATTCTATCATCTCCTATAACAACACATCCTCTGGTTATAACAACAATTCTAGGGTCTTCTCCGTGAGTTTTAGCATATATCAGTTGCACTTGCGGGTTCTGTTGAGGTCCTCGTCTCTCCTAAATCTTAGCTAGCAACACAAGACAATATTTTATAACGTGGTCAAACGAGTTGTAGTAGTTGCAAGTGGTACAAGGGTTATGAAAATCCCTTGCAAGGTGTCCTGGTTGTGCACAGTTATAACAGATGATTCATCCTCGACCTCAACCCATTCCTCCTCCTCGTCCTCTTCCTCTGAATGCACCGTGAGGATTGAAGTTTCCTCTCCCAGGAGAGTTATACTGCGTAGTGTTTCCTTCTTTTTGTACTTCACCTTGGATATTATATATGTCTCTTGACCTTTCATGCATGAGATCATAAGCCCTACAATCCCTATCATCATGTCCTACAGACTTACAGAATGTAAAATACAAATTTGTAGGTGTGTGAACATAATTTTGCATGTAGTAGCACTCACTAGTACAATGTTTGTTTCTGCATACCTCGCACCCTAGGGATCAAAGTTCTAGAAGCCAAGTATCCATTGAAAATAGGGAAGTGTTCCTTATCATGGCCTTTTGATCTGCATCTGACACATGATATTTCTTCTCTTTTATCTTTTCCCTTCTCTTTCTTCATATCTTCGACCTGCAGAGACAAACTAGTTAGCTGACTCAAGATCTGGCTCATACCTGAGCTGGATTCTCCCATAGGGGTTGATTCTAGCTTCATGGTGATATCCAAATCCTCAGACTGTGAAGAAACCTTCTATTTCATTAGGGGAACTCTGATGTGTGGTAGAAGGGAAGCAATGAACCATTCCTTGTTATGCTCGTCTGGGATCTGAAAATTCAATCAGCCTGTTAAGGTCTTGAATCTCTGATCGAACTCCCAAATAGGTTCAGCCACCTTCTTCTTGATCTCTTTCAACTCTATGATACATTGGGATTCTAACTTAGGTTTCTTGAATTCTGCAAATAGTGCATTCTTGATCTGATTCAATGGCTTAGGCTGTGCAAGTCCTTGGGCAAGTTTCATGTACCAACTCAATGCGCGATCTATGAGAGTTGTACTGAACTGAGTTCTTTTGACAGCTTCATCTGTGACATTCTTAATGCTCCATACGGCTTCACATAGAAACCAGTGTTGATTAGGATCTTCAAATCCATCTCCCTTAAAGATAGGGAGTCTCATCTCATCTTCCATAGGTATTCCTAGGGTTCCTGACTGAATATGCAGTGGACTACTATTGTCAGTGCTTTGGACGCTCTAGTGACTGGGATTACTTTGGTTTCTTAATACTACTGAATCAACAGGAGGGATAGCAGTACTTACTTCGATGGTATGCATAGTTTCTGAGGTTTTAGGTTCTCCTCAGGGAAGCTCTGCAACTTTTCCTTCCTCTACCCTAGCGGGTTTTGAATGTTCTTCGTCTGTCAGTTCTTCTTCTTCTCCACTGTAGAAACTTTCCTCCCCGTAGTTCTACTTAAATAGGTTCGCAAGATGAGATTCTCTGAATACTCTCCCACTGCACGTATTTCTATCTTTTGTGTCATTGTCGCTGTCCGGATTTTTGAACATTAGCTTTTCTTGATCCGACCAATCTATTGTGTCTTCAAGATGTTCTTCTCATGCAATAGCATTTTGATTCTCAACTTCAGAAAATGCAGAAATTTCCCTCTGTGTCCCTTAAAGAAATATCTCTCAGCTTGGCTATATGATTCTACTCTATCAACAACAAACTCTGTGATGTACCCTCCAATGGTGATATCAAACTAGTGATCTATAGTTCATGTTATCAAATCTTTTGACCTTTTTTATCATCTCTGACGTCCAAACCACGGGAGGTCTAGATTGGATCTCGAACTGGGTATCTGCTAATCTAGCTAGCCACTCATATAGCTCCTGATGGATCCCTCCAAAGAATATCTCGTGTATATTGGTGAAGATATATCTTTCTAGCCAATCCTCAGTGCTAAGATTAGGGTTCTTATTCTGGGCTTCATCGAAGTCCTTCTCTTGATCCTCTATCCACTTTTGAATCTTTTTCTTTGATGGAAACTACCTTGACATTCCCTCAAAAATACTCTCATCCCGGCAACAGAACCATTTGTTGGCACAAAGGTAGGCCTAGGGTTCAGCTCCAAGAGCACACCAACAAGCCCTAACTACTAGCCCTTTCAGAAACACCTGCGAAGTAGATGCAGTCTCACCCGAAGCAGTTATGAGGGGGTTGCAGGACAGAATTGTCTACAACCAAAGGGAATATCAAGTGGATCTAACACAAGAACAACACAACATTCATATATCACTTATCAACGTAGATCTATTCTTCACATCTACTTATCATATCTAAAGCAATAATGCAATCACAAAATATCAATGACAGGGACAGAAGATCAATCACACACAACACAAAATATACGTGGTTCACCCTCTCTCTAGGGCTACGTCCACAGAACTGTTCTTTATAATGTATTAAGAATAAGCATACAGTTCTTGTCTGCGCTCTTAGCTAGAAGATCTTATTTCTCTCCTCTCTCTCTCCCCTCCCTGTGCACCCAGCTGCAGGGTTGATCTTCGCACCCAGCTGAAGATCTTACAATACCATTGATCTAAAAATGAAAAAAACTTGTAAACTTGGAAATATTTGCAAGTAAAGTTTATGTGTTAAAAGCAAATGGATCAACTTTGCAACACATCATTAATAGGATTTAATTATTTAAGACACAAATAAATAGCAGCATAATCAATTAACATAAGAACATAAACACAACAAATGATAAAGGAGTTCACCCCTCTCTTGGGCTACATCTCCTGGTCCAGCCTCCAATGAATCATTATTATTATTTTCTCAAAGTGCTCAAAAACGTACTTTAAAATGCTCAAAATGACCAACAGACTACTCCAATGGCTTCAGAGCATCCCAAAACCCCTAGCTGGGCTTTTTCGACACCTCATTTGGCCAAAAAACGAAGAAGTTAGGCTTCCTGGAAGTTCCCCCTTCAAGCTTGTTGTCTCTGCATCTACAAATTGCACCCTTGTTCATTCAACCTAGCACGCACGCTATTTAAAGTGTAAAAACCCGGCACCGAACGCAACCACGCCAATGGTGCGAACTGTAGGATGGTTATGGGTGCGCCAACCCCTAACCGCCAAGCTCTCGGGCACATGGGTCCACGATATGACCTCGGGCTAGCAAACAAAACTCAACAGTATCAAAACTCCTGCGCTCTCTGTTATGGTCACATGCGGTCATACATATAACCACGGGCTAAACATTTAAAAACCACGCGCGTGCAACAAATGGAGGATAGGGTTGTATGGTAGTGTAATTGCGACCGGGGGCTGGGGCTAAGCTGCAGCCCGGACCCCCGTGCCGACCACAACATAAATCAAACTTAAATACATTGTAAAACATATAGTTTACAAGTAACACCGTGTGGGATAGTAAAACCAAAGCACGGAGCCATAGGGGAGGTCTGGGGTTTGACCCCCACGGACTTCATACAATTTTAAACAACAACCAATACAACGGTGCCATGTGGCACCACACCATTAACCAAAAATGATGCCACGTGTCACATCACAATTCGACCACATCCACCAATAAAAAACTGCCACATCATCACATGCCACATCAACGTACGGTTGTACAGTCTCTACCACGTTAGCCTGTACGGACTGCACAGTCAGCGTCCCCTTTTTTTTTGCCTGTTTGACAATTCGAACAGATCGCGATATCTCTCACTCTCGACGTCTGTTTGAGACAAAATGAGTTGCATTGGATTCGCAACGACGAGGTCTACGCTCTTGTTCGATTTGAATCGATTCCAAGCACTTTGAATTTTTGAGCAAAATTTGATCCCCTGATCACACCTCCCCATTGGGAAGCTTTTGGACCTCCAAAAGACTATATTCAGTCTATGTGAATATGAGGGTATAGTTCCCTCACCCTTCCAACCTCAATCCACTTGGCTTTGCTTGGATTGGTACCTTAAAGACCAACTCAAAGATACTCCGCATTTCCTCGTTTTGAAGTTCGCATTCTCCTATCAAGGATTGTGTCTTCATGCAGTTCTGTAAGATATTCTGGGGAAAAATCATCTATAGAAGGAATATGAACATGCTCTCCATGATCATCAATCAATGGAGGCTCATACAATTTCAAATTCTCAACATTAACAACTGCATACATTTGCATATAAGGAGGCAAATCTAAACGAAAGGCATTGTTACCAATCTTGTCGATAATCTTGAAAGGACCATATCGAATCGGTTTCAATTTTGTACCTTCACCTTTAAGCCTCTCCTTACTGATGTAAATCCAAACTTCATCTCCAACTTGAAAACTGTGATCAACATGATGCTTGTCATGTCTCATCTTGTACTTGGCTTCACTCTTTTCCAACTGCTCTTGCACCACTTGATGTATCGAATGAAGAAATTTTCTACCCTATCAATGTCATATTGACAATCGATAGAAATATCCTTCCCAAAGATAAAATCTAAAGGATATTTGGGCAAATAGCCAAAACATGCTTCAAATGGCGACGTTTGAGTCGAAGAGTGCTTAGCTCGATTGTAAGCATGTTGAATGTAGTGTAAATGCTCATCCC
>ML787086.1:559575-597597 GCA_009831015.1 Picea engelmannii
TAGTATGTCTCAAATAACTATGTAAAGCTCCAATGTATTTGAGTAAAGTTTCTTGAGAAGAAAAATCTACTCCCAAAACCAAAGCTCTTCTCCTAAATTCTTGAGTAAAGCTTTGCACACTCTGTCCTTTAGCTTGTCTAAAAAAATTTCATTCCATAGTATCCTTTTGCTTATATGCCAATGGATAAAATTGTTTTTTAATTGCAACAATAAAATCATTCCAAGAAATTTAAATTTTACCATGCTTCTTCATGTCCTCCTGAGTGTTGGATTCCCACCAAATAAGTGTTGGACTATCCAATCTTAAAGAAGCAAGCTGAATTTTGGTTTCATCATCTTGAATTTTTTGTATTCTACAACATACCTCAATCTGACGTATCCAATTATCTAACTTCTCAGCATTAACTTCTCCATTGTATATTGGCAATTCAAATTTTATATCAAGCTTTAATGAAGGAATTTGCGAAGGAGTTTTACCATGTCCCTTTGGATAATTCGGAAGAGGTCTTGAATTGGTAGAAGAAGAAGAAGAAGAAGATGGAGGAGAGGGTGGTGGAGAAGCACCATTCCCTCCATTTCCATTTGGAGTTTTATCACCACTGTCTCCCTTATGCTTTGAAGGGTTGGAGCCTTTACCTTGCAACAATGCATTCCTTTCCATCAAGATCTTCATCATCTCTCTCATTTCCATGACAGCCTTTCTGAGATCTTCATCTTCTGCAGGAACACATTCATGACTTTCTTCATGAGCCATACTTGGTGAATGCCTCTTTGAAACTTGCGGTGATTGTATATGCTTCCTCCTTGAAGGATGAGAACTTGGATCCACAAGTTGACCTTCTCCTCTTTTGAGTTTCAACCTTGTGAGCATCAGAAAACAAAACACTTGCAAATAATCAAGTCTTCAAAAACCAGTGCTCTGATACCAACTTGATCTAAAAATGAAAAAGACTTGTAAACTTGGAAATATTTGCAAGTAAAGTTTATGTGTTAAAATAAAATGGATCAACGTTGCAACACATCACTAATAGGATTTACTTATTTAAGACACAAATAAACAACAGCATAATCAATGATCATAAGCACATAAACACAACAAATGATAAAGGAGTTCACCCCTTTCTTGGGCTACATCTCCTGGTCCAGCTTCCAATGGATCATTATTATTATTTGTTCAAAGTGCTCAAAAATATACTTTACAATGCTCAAAATGACCAACAGACTGCTCCAATGGCTTCAAAGCATCCAAAAACCCCTAGTTGGGCTTTTTCGGCACCTCGTTTGGCCAAAAAACGAAGAAGTTAGGCTTCCTGGAAGTCCCCCCTTCAAGCTTGTTGTCTCTGCATCTACAAATTGCACCCTTGTTCATTAAACCTAGCACACACGCTATTTAAAGCGTAAAAACCCGACACTGAATGCAACTGCGCCAACGGTGTGAACTGTAGGACAGTTATGGGCACGCCAGCCCCTAACCTCCAAGCTCTCGGGCACATGGGTCCACGATATGACCTCAGGCTAGCAAACAAAACTAAACCGTATCAAAACTCCCGTGCTCTCTGTTATGGTCACATGCGGTCATACATATAACCACAGGATAAACATTTAAAAACCTCGCGCGTGCAACAAATGGAGGATAGGGTCATATGGTAGTGTAATTGCGACCGAGGGTTGGGGCTAAGCCGCAGCCCGGACCCCCGCGCCGACCACAACATAAATCAAACTTAAATACATTGTAAAACATATAGTTTACAAGTAACACCGTGTGGGCTAGTGGTAACACCATGTGGCCTAGTGGTATCCCACACTCTACCAAAGCGCGGAGCCATAGGGGAGGTCTGGGGTTCGACCCCCACGGACTCCATACAATTTTAAACAACAACCAATACAACGGTGCCACGTGGCACCACACCATTAACCAAAAATGATGCCACATGTCACATCAAAATTCGACCACATCCGCCAATAAAAAAATGCCACATCAGCGTACAGTCGTAAGGTCTCTGCCACGTCATCCTGTACGGACTACATAGTCAGCGTCCCCTTTTTTTTTGCATGGTTGACGATTCGAACAGTTCGTGATATCTCTCACTTCCGAAGTTTGTTTGAGACGAAACAAGTTGTGTTGGATTCGCAACAACAAGGCCTATGCTCTTGTTCTATTTGAAGCGATTCCGAGCACTTTGAATTTTTGAGCAAAATTTGATCCCCTGATCAACCATAAGGCTCTCACACTCAGCACTTCTCTCTCTCTTGAAAATAGTCTCTCCCAACAACAATCAGATCGATCAATAGAAAAAATGACAACCTATCTCGATACCAACCAACGACAACCCGACCTAGGTCCTCTTGACCTCTATTTATACATTAAAATCACTCACCGACAACCTTAGGCCGAAACCTAGGTGTCAAAAACCCTAGATACCAAAACCCTAGGTCAACTTGACCCATATTTTTAGGGCTTCGCCAGCCTATCTTTCCTTTCTTCTCGCGCAGTGCTCCAAATCATCCAATGGTATCTTCTTCCTCTTGCTAAGTTGTCCACGATCCTTCTTCCTTGCTTATCTATCATCATCGATCTTCTCGTCCAACGACTTTCTTTCTCGAGCTTCGCTCCATCTTTTCTGGTATTTTGCTCACTTCGACCCAATAACAGTCATTGTGTCTTCCATGTAATTCCCATTCTCCCTTTTCTTCCTTGATCTTTGCATACTTCCATAACCAAGGGCCAACACACTCCAAAGTATTTCATTCTTCATGCATACAATTATGACTGACCATTCCTCTACAATTAGTATAATTTTGATCATCTCTACAACCGCGGGTTGGCGGGTTCACAAAAATCTTATATTGAAATCCTCTCACACTCGTCCCCGCCATTTTTTTGTGTTTCCTAGTACACATTAATTACTTTTAAATGTTAACAATTGTTGTGTAGGCCCCAAAAATATCGTCATTAATGGAGAAAGGCTCGAGGAATACTTCATTAAAATATCATTTAATCTTCATTTGCCAAGGGATTAAAATATCATTATCTCTCTGAAAAGGTTTATTTGATATCATTATCTAGCTGAAGAAATAGTTATGTCAACTTAAAGGTAGAATCAACTCGACAACAGTTCTTTGGTGACACTCTGAATATTTTTTTCCATGAAGATCAAAACTTCTAGTGGTCGAGAGAATACTTGTATTATTCCTCCCCTCCTATTGCACAGAAAGACGAGAATGTAATTTGGACATCTGGAATTGCTTGTGTTGGTTTTGTTCTTGAGGTTTTCGATTGTAAAGAAATCGTTGCATGGTGTGTGGACAAGTACGTATCGAATCAAATAATTATATAGCTTCAGGGACATTCTTCAATTTCTCTTTCGCCTCAAGTCTTCCACAAGATGTTAAAGCTACCAGAGTCGGCTCTTACTTTCAAAGGTGAAGATTGCAGAGAATTATTGAATAAACATAACAATGGTATTGACCTCATGTCAGAGTATTTGGAGAATATTGCATCTGTCCCCAGCAGAAATAACCAAAATCTAGGTCGAATCTCTAAAAAATCCGTATGGAGAAATTGCATGGATATTTACCAGAGTGACAGGTCAGGAGAACATTACTTATGTATCTCAAATGATTTTATATATTTTGTATTTTATAGTTCAAGAACGTGGTATTTTTTATTAGGGAAAGATCATTTCTATCGAAATCTCTTCTCAATTGTCGCACTACAAAAAAGATAGAAAATTATTTATGGCCTCTTATTTGATATTTTTTATTGTGCATTGTTGTTAATTCCCAAACTTAACCATCAGTAAAACGGTAAATTGTGAAACAAATCCCATTACCTTTTGGTATCAGGCATTGTGGAGGCATAAAACCCATCTATATTTCTATGAAGTTTATAATGATTTTGTTTCAGTCTTCAAAAATCTTTTTTTGGGAGAAAACACTCCAAGGATATATGTTGAAGCTACCCAATTTTTAAAGAAAAAGGGGACAATAGAGAAAATGGAGAATCATGATATCATAAGGATTTTCTTCTTAAAAGAAAATCCTTCTTTCCTTCTGTATTATGTATCATATGAATTATTTATTACAGAGGTGGAAAGACAATATAATTTATGGTTGCAGTTTTTCATGAAAAGAGGAAAAAACGATTTATTCCCCTGCCATGGAAGATTGGAGAGCTTGTTTTCAGAAATATAAATAAAATTGAAAAAATTGCAAATCATTTTAACGATGTGAGTTTAAAGTATGTTGAAAAGATCAAAGGTTTTGATCCAAACAAAATATTTGTTGGACATATGGTATTAGTAAGGTTCATAACTCTTTCATTCAAATTGTCTTGAGCGAAGAAGAAGAAGTTAACACCCAAAGAACTCCTATACATAACATTGGCAATTTAAAAACATTACTTAGAAGTAATAATCTTTACAAGCAAAGGGGGAAAAGTCCCAGTGAAAGAAGTGATCAATATCTAGTTGCCACTCCTAAGAATACTACCTCTAGGAGAAGTGCTCCAGTGGCCCACCCAATTAAAAAGAATGTCAACAATAGTTCCATTGGAGGGGGAGAGAAGAATCCTCCCTCTGGAAAAATTAAAAGTTCACATAAGTTTCCCATGAGAAAGAAGAGAAAAAACCCAGTGCAAGAGGAAGAAAATAATCTTATAGAAAATGATATCCAAAGATTTTCCTTGTAATATATGGAACTAGAAGTTGACATTGAAAAAACAATTCCTACAATAGAAAAGTAGGAGCATATTGCTCAGCAAGATTCTTTACTAGAAGTTATTGGGAATGAGACCTTTAGTGAAGAAGAATCCTTCACTTTTCAAAGCATTGCTTTTGATAGAGAATCTAAAAATTTGATTGTAGAAAGAATTGACCAGAAAAATTAAAAAGGAAAGGCTCACTCAAAGGTCGACCTCGAGTATGTGTGACCATCCTAGATTTCCAAAATTCATAAGGCAACCGAGGATGCACTTGACAACTCTATCGATGGTTTAGAGGCCGGAAATTCCAACTTAAAAGAAAAGATCAAAGAGTTGGAGACTGCCTTGATGCCTCTTCCCATCCTGGCCAGTCCTTTGACAATGATTAAAACAACTACACCTGGTATCAAATTAAAGGGATCTTCAAGTTTTCTCACAGCAGTCTGAAATTATGTTGAGAAAAACATTAAAAAGAGAATGTCATTGATAATATAGGCATGGGAGGTATAAAAAAATATTGTTTCTTTTGGTTCAATAGAACATGCATTTCATAAGTATCTCCAAGTTGATTTTAAGAATGAAGAAGGATTTTACATAGATGTTGTTTTACCATTTGGGATAAAATTATCAAACATGACATAATTAAAGAGAAGAGAAGAATATATGCCCTCTCCTATTCAAATCAAACAACTAAATGCATGTTGGAAAGAAAAGATCAAGAATTTGAGAAACATTGTCCAAGCATGCAATGAATCGATAGTGAAAAGAGAATAATTATTCACAAGGCTCGCAAAAATAGGTTTAACAAGAAGCGTTGATGAGGTGAAAGATCATAAATTAATTTTCAATTCAATGTTTATGACAAGGCAACAATTTGATGAACACGTGGAAATACTAAAGGGATTATTAGATGAGAAATTTAATGGCATAATTGAATATGGTGAAGAAGAGACAGATAATTGGCTTATCAATTCTTCTATGAAAAATCAAGATATTGAGGAGTCAATCCATGACATTTCTCATGACCAAAGAGATTTAGAAGGTGAATTGTTTAATATCAAAATTAGGCATGAAATAAATGTTGCGCCAATGAAGAATTACATTCAAGATTGGTTTAAGAGGGCAACCAATAAATTAACTAAAGAGGGCCAAGAAACAATAGTTGAGATAGTTCATGTAACTGTCAATGAGGAAAATAAAAAGACATCAACAAGAAAGTAAAAAATGAGAGATACCATCATATTAAGTTTATATTGATCACATTTTTTTTCCTTATCATTTTTTCATCCAGTTATTCCTCTTTTTTTATTAGAAAGGTTTAACTGAAATCTGATAACTTCTTCTTGTCTTCTTTCCAGGTCTTGCCACTCTTCCTTCGCCCACCTTCTTATCTCCACGGCTTACTTCTTTTTTATGTTTACTCTTATAGTCTGTGGGAGCGCTAATCCTAGTCCTCTGGACAAACGCATTTAATTTCAAAGCATTGTAACAAACTTTAATATTTTTTCAGAAATCCCAAGAGAACTGAGTCGAGATCAGTTTTGACTGTGTTAGTTAACTCTGAGTTTTTAGTATAAAATATTTTAGATTGGTCTATCATTTTCTTCCTTTGAGATCCACATGTGTCTACTCTATTGAAGTTCTCTTATGCCTACAGATCATCTTCTTTTATTTTTATGTGTGATAATAAATATTTATTTTAGCTATGATGGATGTGAGAAAATTTTAATTATGTTTTCAAATGTGTGATATATGAGGTTCCTAGTCATCTCTCGGGAATTCTCTTTAAAATAAAATTTTTTGGTTTTCTGCAACTTTTATCTTTCTTTGAATATAATAGTGTACTTTCTCAAAGTCCTATATCATTTTGGAAATCCAGAATATCAAAGAATATCATAAAACAGAGAGGAGTACCACCTCTATAAAAACGTAAGAGGATTTGTATCCTCGTGAGGTTGTCTTTTTGGTCCTGACATATTTAAGCGTCAACGGGAACATAATTATAATTTTTAACTAGACAATTGCAAAACACAAATCTTGAGAGACATTGAACTCTACGTAGAGTGGAATGGATTTGGGGTATCATATAGTTGTTGTAATTAACCAATTCAATTCCATGAATTGATGATAGACATTAATTAAAATCCTCTCACTCTAAAATTTTCTTAAGAGTCCATTAAATTGAAGCTCAAACTATAATTCCATCTAAAAACCATCAACACACTTAGAACAACATCAAAAACATAAAAAAGAGCATCATATTACCCACACATAATTTATACAACAATAAAACCGAGCATGCCATAAACACATAGATTTTACATTGGAAACCTAAATTGGAAAACCAACTTTGAATGGGGGTCAGTTCTCATTTTGATCATCTTTGGTACAATTCATCTTTTATATCCCTATGCATATTCCTCTCTTGGCCAACAAAAATCCCTTTGAGAGTGGAATTAATGAAAAAAATAGGAAGAGTTGGGGGTAAGGGGAAGGCCTACAACCATGACCCTTTATTTCCCATTCCTCAGTCTTCTCTCCTATTCTATTTTTCTTATTTCATTTAATTCTTTTTTTTCCTTGATTTTTCTTTTGTCTTATTCAACTTTTACATTGCATTGATTTACAAAGTTTTCTAACCTTCATAAATTGTTGAATTTCTCTTACATGTACCAAGTCTTACAACCATTCATTGGTTCGAATCCATTTCGGAGTAATTTTAGTCCATTTGTTTCCTTTAGGATATCTAAACTCAATTATTATTTTGAAGAAATATCAAATTTAGTAATGAGCTCAAAAGAAGCATATGGTAGACTCTTATGCATATTGGCAACATTTTTCAAAATCCTAAAATCAAGAGATAATTTATCAAAGATTAATTTTCCCTTAAATGGACCAATAAAATCCTGGAATAATTTGACATTGTTTCTTTGATTAATTAATTCCTCATTGTATTTCTCAAGGCTATAAACCCAATTATCATTTTTCCATGGAGAAGGCAATCCCAATTTGATTGAAGAATTAAAATTTTCTCTGAAATGTTGGCCTTGTTGACTCACCAAATTACCTTGTTGGTCGTTTATAAACTTAATTACCTCTTCTACCACTTGTGCTTTATCCCCTAACTATGTATAGGCTTTACTAATTTCAATGTGTACTTGTCATGATAAAGCTTTAGTTTGTTGTATGACATCATTTTTGGGTATGTGTTATATTCTTTGCACAATTTTTGGGCAGTCTTTTTCCTTTAGTGGTTTTCCCCTGAATTTTTTTGGGGGGTGGTTTATTTGCCAAATTTTTGGGTGATCTTTCGCCTTTGGTGGGGGCGGTTTTTTTCCTTTGGAAGTTGATCTGTAAACTGTCATGGATATTCCACTAGAACTATTTGTCACAATAGATCTAATAAAATACTGAAATCTTTACTATTAAGGTTATTTTTCCTTTAGATCTCCAAAATATTTCGTTATTGATTTTCTACTTATGCATGAAATAGATAAAATGTGGAAAATAAAGAATAATAAAATACAATCACACCATCCACAAATAACACGAGATATGATTTGGAATCCCAATACAAGAGAAAAACCATTTAGAAGGTGATGTTTCTCTGCTCTCTTTTCTCTAGTATAGAAATGATGCAAGTACAAAGAAATATGCACTCTCTCTAGAGTTGCATTTGACCTTTGGCTTGTATGGATGCTACATAATATCTCCTCCTATATTCTTCTCACATAATACCAATCTCAAATTTTTTTCTCAACTATGGAATAAGATACAATCCAAAAGAATGGAACCCCATATCCTCGATATGGCTCGATAGTCTGATAGCCATCTAGGGGTAGGCTTTTGACTTCCTAAACCCTCAATTGTGATAGGGTTTTCAATTATAAATATTTATAAAGACTTTACTTGATAATATAAAGCATCGTATTTATCTCAGATACACATGAAATGTGAGTTTTGATCCCATCCCAATTAAAAATTGATTGGTTTTATGAAGACAAAAAAATAGTTGTGGTGATTTGCAAAAACCCAAGATGATTCTAAGCATAAAATGCTTTTGATTGACTAGAAAATATTGGAAAAGCTCTCCAATTATAAAATTCCTATCTCTCTTATCCTCTCCTATTTGGATAATCTGATTGAATATAAAAAAATATCACATGCTATGATATTGACGATGTTGATATGAACTCACTTTGATTCACTTTTCTTGGTGCTATGGGGAAAAATCCCCCTAATCTGGGTCTAGCGACTAGGCAGATCCTTGACACCTTAAAAGACTGAAAAGTTTCTATTCTACCCAAATCCAACAAGACCTAATGATAATCAAGGGAAGGGAGAGGAGATCTAAATATGTACCTTAAGTCCTTCCGTCTATTGTAGATCCCTTCATGTCGATGTTCGTTCCAAGATTGCAAGCCTCCGCCCAAAGCTGGCTTGAAACCAATTTACAAAACAAACTATAAAAAAATATGCATAACTATCAAGATCATATAGAAGTATATATATTCATGAAAAAACATTTATAAATGTAAACATAAAGACACATAGATCTAGGACAACAAGATTTCTCTTTTATTGATAACAAGATTGGAAGTTACAACCTGAATCTTGTGGGCGCCACTCCACGAACCTTGCCTGGGTTCCTCTACATTGACTCCAAGTGCACTATTCCCAATATGTCATCCTCACAACCAACATGCCAATATAGGGGAAATGGATGGATTTTATAAATAGGATGAATGATAGGGAATGTCGAGGATGAAACTTAGAGCAGGATGTAAAAAGACTTGGAATACAAGGGAGGAATTTTGGCAGAGTTCACTTACTTCCTTTTCATATGTCCAAATGACCCCCCCTAGGCCCTTTTATATGGATAAAGGATGGTTATTCGGTTTTCAGAAAGGCTACAGGAGGTAAAATGGTTTTACAACCTTAAATAGCCCGTAAACTTCATCGAAAAGCACAGAATTTATTGTTTTTTTTGCAAATTTTTAGAGTACACACGGGCTTGCAGGAATGGAGATAGCATATGTATGTGGGATTTTAGGTATGCAACTAGCATATGTACATGCTTTGCATATGTATCAGTGTGAATGCACCATACAAGTTTTTTTTTAAGAGGAACTCTAGCAAAAATGGTTGGCAGATGTGTGAATGACTAGGCCAACATCAGAAATGCATGGGAGTAGAATTTTTAGCTATAACACTTAGGCATTATTTAAGTAAATAAACTATGAAATACATACATACAAACACTCCTATTCCAAAAAAAATCATTGTTTGCTAGCAAATACCTGTAATATCATGAGTAGTTTGAAATGAGCTCACTCAAACTATATTGCTAAATCTATTCTTAACAATCCCAACCCAATCATTGTTTCCATCATAGACATGTCAGAGGACCAAACTATATATGACCCAACTATCAATCTCTCGGGATTGGATGGCTCAAATTTTTCTTTAAAAAAGAAAACACCAATATGGTACTGAAAATTAGCCCCTATTTCGAGTACTCCAATGACAACAATCCATACATTTTTCTTAAATATTTTTTTATTACACTCATATTCTTTCCATAACCTCGGAGATTCACACTTACACTTAAAAAAAAAAAAAAATCATTCACTTACATTTCATTCCCTATACCATTATGTGGATTGGATACCCCAATCATACTATCCCCACAACCAAAGGAATCAACTAAAAAAATAGAACCATCAAGTTTTTGTAGTTCCAAAAACGTTTCTTGGTATCGCAGGGATTCAATGACATTTCACTTCTAAGTCTCCTTTCTGATTGGCAAAGCAACACAACTGCATTATTTTTAGAAATATTAAAATGATATTTTAAGAGTTTAATAAGAAAACTGACAATCATTTGTTTTGATATGAGTGTGATTGTAAACAATGTTTTCTTTATTATTCTCTCTTTGTGTATATGGTAGTGTTGTTAATTTTTGAAACTCAATAGGGAATCATGTTGATGGATTAGATTTAGTAGACAATGACATTCTTTTGATTTTGATTCTTTTATGGATCCATATTCCATCATGTGGTTTATATAGAGATGAATCACTTATTATTATTTCAAGTAATATCTTAAAGATTCATTAATTGAATCATTATTAAAAAACTGGAGCTCATGTTTATAAGGATACACAAGGTTGTCGAACTATGGGATAGTATTAAAACAAGGCTAAATTATTGCAAGCTATAAATCAATTCAAACATGGATAAAGCCAAATAATCGAGCTCGAAAACTCCTTGCTACATAATTATATTCAAGAAATTAGATTATTGAAATGATAAAGGAAAATCATCAACTTGTCAAATAAATTGCTACATCCTATCAAGTGAGCACAAAATTTTAGAGACAAATCATTGTGATTTAAAACTAAAAAGTTAGCATGCAAACAATTTTAAGAGTATGAACTAATTCTCCATCTAAACCTTCTGTAATTTCCATGAGATAAAAATTCCATCCCACGCTTCCAACAATAGTGAAAACTCTAAAATGTGGATAGCTAGGATTGTAAATATTTTTTTTTAATAGAAACAAAAGTGTTGTGGTAAGGGAAAGAAATGGTAAAAGTCACGAGTTACATACCTAGTGTGTGTCGAGTACTACATACCACATAGATTTTTTATTTCCTTCGCCTCTCCATGCTCAAGAATATGAATCCACTAAGGGGAATGGTGAGAAACGTGTTATAGATATGAAACCATCAATTGTAGACCATGTAGATTTTGCACTTGTATCTTCTACTCCAACCATGATTTCACTAATCCTTTTCGTCCCTCATGTTTCTCAACTCTACTACACAACTTGAATATCTAAATGCAATTGGATATATGAGGTTGGTAAACAAAATGAGGATTTAGTGGAGGGTTTTTACAAAAGGAGGAAAATATGTGTAGGTTCCATGTATGCTTTCTATAGTCGAGGACGAGTAGAAAACTAGAGGGAGGAAAAACATTTCAATGGAATTTGACGAGGGATTTTACATTCCCCCAATATTCCCCCTTACACACTACCAAATACCTATATTACTGAGTAATTTAAAACACCTTATTAATCCCTCATTACTAAAAAATATATTGGTTATACTTTAACCTAATTTTAAATTCCTCATTGTGAACATACATGTTAAATTACTACCTGGTTATTGAACCTTTTATCCACTCTTTCCAACAAGGTTGTAACATTCGATTTTTCCGAAGACAAGGTAAGAATGTTCATGCAACAAAGACAAATTAAACCATTACTTATTGATTATTCATTGATTGTACTAAAATATATCACTATGTTTCACAACATCTGAAGTTTTTATGCGATAGAACTTGCAAAAAACAACTAAAAAGCATCACAATGTAAACACCACCAAAGTTATATAAGCTATATGATTACTAGCATGAAGATACCAAGATTTTTACATCTATACTAAAATAAATGCAACCATGTTGTTTAAAGAAATAAACTCAAATGGACATCATAGATGGTTGGAATTCATTAGTGAATATGACTTTGATATAAAGTATATCAAGGTAAAAGAGAACAAGGTGTCTGATGCACTCAATAGGAGGGTGCATGAGATACATGCTACAACCATTAGCATGTATAAATATGATTTGAAGGACATAATTATGGAAGCTGTGAAATAATATAAGTAGTACATGGGAACAAAGACAAATTAATCCATTACTTATCGATTGTTCATTGATTGTACTAAAATATATCACTATGTTTCACAACATCTAAAGTTGTTATGCAATAGAACTTGCAAACAACCACTAAAAAGCATCACAATGTAAACACCACCAAAGTTATATAAGATATATGATTACTAGCATGAAGATACCAAGATTTTTACATCTATACTAAAATAAATGCAATCATGTTGTTTAAAAAAATAAACTCAAATGGACATCATAGATGGTTGGAATTCATTAGTGAATAAGACTTTGATATAAAGTATATCAAGGTAAAAGAGAACAAGGTGTCTGATGCACTCAATAGGAGGGTGCATGAGATACATGCTACAACCATTAGCATGTATAAATATGATTTGAAGGACATAATTATGGAAGCTGTGAAATAATATCAGCAGTACATGGGAACAAAGGAAAAATTACAGCAAAGTAATTTGCAGTAGAAAATTGAAGATTATGAGTTGCGAGAGGATGGAATCCTCATGTATAGGGGCAAAGTATATGTGTCTAATTCTCAGGAACTTAAAAATATGGTGCTAAAAGAAATGCATAATGTTCCCTATGTTGGGCACCCAGGTTACCAGAAGACAATTGTAGCTGTCAAGAGCTAATAATTTTGGCCAGACATGAAGAAAGAGGTGGTTGATCATATACCCAGGTGTTTGGAATGTCAAAAGGTCAAAGATAAGCACACACATCCAGCTGGTTTTCTATAAACATTTCCTATTCCAGATGTTCGATAACACAGGTATTCCAATAGAGGATGAACACCTTCAGTAACCACTCACATAACCAGATCAAAGATCAACACACTGATGTTTTCACATGGTAAAACCCCTACGGGGAAAATTCCACGGCCCCAACCAACACAACCACTTGGAGGAGTTTATTAATGCAAAGAAAGATATTACAGAGAGATTTTACAAGAGATTTTCTCATAATCGATCATCGACAAATGACCCTCCATGCTCTTTAAATAGAGATCATGGACCAATAGGGTGTTAAGCCATAGGTCAATGGTCGTTAAGATCGAGGAGAGTATGAACCATCGGATCACTCTATTTCGGGAGCATATCATGATCATCAGATTTCCTATCTATAAATGCAAGCTAATGCATACTAAAGAAACACACTAGGAAACACACTTTTACCTAATGACACATTAGACCAAGTAGATATTAACTAAATCCTAAGTGTCTAGATATCCTAACATCCCCCCTTAAGAACAACTTGGGATAGGATTGAAGGATTTACAATAGTGACACAATAGGAGAAGGAAGGACTCGGGAGGCATTAGAGCATATCCCCCCTTAATGACAACTTCCTAAACTCTTAACATAGATCGAAGTTTGGAAAACTTCGCTTCTGTAAGAGACTTTGTGAAAATGTCTGCAACTTGATCTTTTGTAGGACAAAAGAGCACTTCAATAACTTGATCATGAATGAGCTTTCTGATGAAGTGCATGTGTATCTCAATCTATTTTCTATGCTGATGTTTAAGTGGGTCTTTGGTGAGCTTGATGGCACTCTGATTGTTGCACTAAAGGCTGGTCGAATGTTGCTATTGGAATCCAAACTCTGAAAGGATCTGTCGAAGACACAAGGCTTCCTGACTTGCATTTACCGCTACTCAGTACTCTGCTTCTGCTGAAGAAAGTGAAATAGCATGTTGTTTCTTATAGGCCCAAGTGATAGGTCCTAAACCAAGGATAAAAAATTAACCTGAGTAGACTTCTGATCATCAGGGTCGTTGACCCAATTTGAATCAGTGAAACCAACCAATAAAGGAGTCCCCTCTGAACTGTAATGTATCCTGAACTGAAATGTACCATAGACATAGCGAATTATCCTTTTAGATGCTTTCCAATGGCTTTCATGGGGTGTTTTCATATACCGGGAAACAATACCAACAACAAAGGAAAGATCGGGATGGGTATGAGTCAAGTATAAGAGGATACCAACTAAATGAAGGTATGGGGTGGAATCAAGTTCGGGAGAAGTACAGGTGGAAGTAAGCTTGACTCCAGACTGGAAGGGAGAAGGGGCCAGTTTACAATCATCCATGTGCAAGAGATGAAGAAGGTCACACACATACTTAGACTGGGAAAGAAAAATTCCTTCATTGGTTTACAAAACTTGGAGTCCAAGGAAATAGTGCAAAAAGCCTAAGTCTTTCATCTCAAATTTCTTCTTAAGGTTGGTTTCCACATGGTTTAAAATTTTTGAGTCACTACCAGTAAGGATAAGATCATCAACATAAAGGAAAAGGATTATGAGATGGCTTCCTACTTTCTTGGTATAGACATTAGGATCAGAATGGCATCTAGAGAATCCAGTGGTAATAAGAAAGTTGTCCATTTTGGCATACCAATCTCAAGGAGCTTGCTTGAGACCATAAAGATATTTCTTGAGGCGACAAACAAGGCTAGAGTCATTCTGGACATAGCCGGGAGGTTGTTCCATGTAGATTTCTTCTTGCAAATCACCATGCAAGAAGGCGGATTTAACATCCATCTGATGGACCTCCCATTTATGTGAGGCAGCAAGGGAAAGAACAAGGTGGATGGAATTCATTTTGTCTACAGGGGAAAAGGTTTCATTATAGTCAATTCCTTCAACTTGGGAAAATCCTTTGGCAACTAACCGATACTTGTGTCTTTCAACACTTCCATCTTATGCATACTTAGTTCTATACACCCATTTACATCTAACAAGTTTTCTTCCTTTTGGAAGAGGTACAAGATCCCAAGTATCGTTTGCCATTAAAGAACGATACTCTTCATTTATTAGTGTATCCCAATCTAGATGACCTGAACCTTCTACAACTATGAACATGGATGACGTTGATCTGTAGGATCATCGACAAGATCATCAGTTGCTTCTCGTGTTGAAAAGACCCATCTAGGAAGCAGTGGAGTTGGTGCTGGTTCAGGTTCAAAGGACTCATATGGAGGAGGGTGAGAAGGTGAAGGTGGATTTTCATCCTCACTATCATCATTTGAAGAAGAAACCATATCAAAAGAAGGCACAAATGTTGAATATGGCTCACAGGCCGAAGAAGGCACAACCGTCGAATTAGGCTCGCAGGCCAAAGAAGGCACAAACGTCGAATTAGACTCGCAGGCCAAGAGATTTTCATCAAATTTAACATCTCTTATAATAATAATTTCATTACAATGCGATTGAAGAAGTCTGTAACCTTTGACATCTTCAAAATAACCAAAAAAATACACTTCTCACTTTTAGGTTGCAATGTTTCCCTTTTCTCATCAGGAATGTGAGCCCATGCTATACTGCCAAATACACGGAAGTGACTGACATCTGGTTTAATTTTAGTCCAAGCTTCTTCCAGTGTTATATTTTTAAGAGCCTTTGTGGGAGTGCAATTTACTATGTAATTTTCACAGTTGATGGCTTCCCCCCAATACTTTAGACTTAATCCATTAGATTGGATCATACAATTAGCCATTTGTTTTAATGTGCGGTTGTTTCTCTCGGCAACACCATTTTGTTGTGGTGTATATGGAACAATGTGTTGCATTTGGATTCCCTGTGTAATGCAGTAACTTGTAAAATTATTGTTCACATATTAGCCTCCATTATCTATTCTTAACCTTTGAATTTGATGTCCAGATTGCTTTTCTACAAGGGCCTTGTAGGCCAAAAAATTGTCAAAAACTTCACTCTTAAGTTTTAAGAAGTAAACCCAAGTACTTATGGAAAAGTCATCAATGAAAGTTAAGAAATACTTGCACCCAGAAAAAGAAGGAGAAGAAAGTGGACCACAAAAATCACTGTGAACAAGCTGCAAAGGACCCGAGGCATGCCAAGAGGCATGTTTGTCAAAACTGTCCCAATGATGTTTGTCGAGAACACAACCGACACAAACACCATCTCTACATGAAACAAGAGGAAGACCAGTCACCATCTGTTGATTACATAGTTGCTGCAATGAGCACTAGTTTAGATGACCAAACCGCTCATGCCATAGTTTTCTCAAGTCGTCGCTATGAGAAACAAAAACTGATGAAAAATATGATGACCCAAAGTTGTCAAATTTGTACAACCTAGTAATATCATCAACAATTCCAGTTTCAAGAACATTCTTAGGATCTTTTAGATCCTTGATTACAACTTGGTGAGGTGAAAACTCTACGGTTTTACCTTCACCTAAATGAGTGATTTGATATACTGATAGAAGGTTACAAGAAAGACTTGGAACACATAATACATCATTGAAATGACCATTTTCTACTTGAACTTTTCTAGATCCTTCAACACTAAGAGATATATCATCACCAACAAATATTTTCTTGGTGTTACATTCATTTAGAGTGGAAAATATGGCTCTATCCTTTGTCATATGATAAGATGCTCCATAATCAATAAGCCACTCATCAGAAGTAGAAGTAGAAGTAGAATTTGTATTGAAGGAGAAACCAGAAGCAGAAAGTGTATGTCCATGAGAAGAAGAAGAAGAAGTAGAATCAATACTGATGTTGTGCTTCTTCATCGTTGCTTATAAAGTTGTCATCTTCTTGAAACATTTGGACTCATCATGACTATCTTTATCACAAAAGTTGCAATGTATGTTAGTATTTTTACTTTTATATTTTTCTCCTTTGTCACCATTAGGAGAGGAAGTTGTCTGAGTGGGTTTGGGACCCTTATGTTGCTTGTTGTTGTAGCGAGGATGTTTCTTCTTGGGATACTTGGGTTTATCTTTCTACTGGGCAACTAAGGCTTTGTTGGAGGTACCTACAGTGTTGATCACTCCAAGTTGTACAAGATTATCTTCCTCTCTAATCAAAGCAGCACAAAAGTACTCAAGAGTGGGTTTTTCATAAGCTTTCCCTAGAGCCTCTCTCATGGCATAAAAGGTAGATACAAACACAGAATATGCACTACCTAGCTTAGAAAGAATAAGATAGATGCAACGCTCTTCCTCCATTTTTATCTTACATTCTTCACATAAAATTCTGAGTGTTTAAAACCTAGATAGATAGTCTCCAATGCAAGAAAAATCACTTGGACTCAAGGTCAGTACTTGATTTTCTAACTGTTGTGCTCGAATAATATTAAGTTTACCAAACACAAATTCAATTTTTTCCCAAGCTTCTTCGGGGTCATCAATTTCTTGAAGGTGGTACCTTAAATTAGGAGAAATTGACATTATGATCACTCCACATGCTTCATCACTCCTATTAGTCCATTTGGATTTCTTATAATCATCAATGGGTTCTTTTTCCTTTCCCAAGGTAATATGGTACAAGCCTTTACTTCTTAATAAATCTTCCATATGAGATTTCCATTGGAAGTAGTTGGTGCTGGTAAGAAAAACATTACTTGTAGAAGACATATTAAATATGCAAATAATATAGATTTAAATACTGAAACTGATGATCTAGATGGAAATATCTCGAAAAGTTATGCGGTTTTAAAAAAAAACGGCACTGAAAACGGACTTCGGATGTGAGAGTTATGCCCTTTCTAAAAAATTAGGCATAAACGGTAACCAAATGACCGCGTGATAGTGTAAGTTGCTTTATGAAGTGACCCACTTTTATAAAGAGAAGTGGGGATCAATTTTACAATGAAGTTACTTTATAACAGAAAAGCTGCATGCAAAATAAATACCTCTAAAAATATATTAAAGCTACTTGTAGTGATTCACTTTTATACTTGAAGTGAAATACACTTTACAATTTTAGCATGAACTTTTTCAAAAAGAGTAACAAAAGAGAGACTTGAACTCAAGACCTCTTACTTAATAAGGAAAATTTTAACCAAATGGTCTAGTAAAACATATTGTAATGTTCAGAAGGAGGATTGAGGGTGTTGTTGTTGTTGTGGAAGACAGCCTTGGAGAGCGTGCTAAAAAAAACTCTTTTCACACAAGAAAAAAAATTTGCTTCTCGATGACAACAAGGGTTAGATATCGGTTAGCTTACCCGGAAGATGCACCTTTTCCTATCTATTTCTGATTTTACAAGATCACACAAGGAGCGGGGCAAAGATCATACGCATATCTAAAAGAGTAGCAACCTAGAAATAAAAAATACAAAACCAAAATACTTCTCTGCAAAAAATTTAAAAAATGTGTATTCAAACTTTATACCTTCAGATCTTACTATAATGGATGTATATTGGGAAAAAGGAAACCTTTTCGAGTGAAATGAAAAGTGTTCCTAACTGAAAAGAGTGCTCTAGAAGCAATGGAATAGTCCTCTCATCACAGAAATTTACGAAAATGACAGAAAATGGAGATGAGGAAACTTGGATTCACGATCTTGATCTACAACAAGAGAAGGTCTTCAAATAGGCTCTGATACCATGTTCGATAACACATGTGTTCCAATAGAGGATGAAAAACTTTAGTAACGACTCACATAACCAGATCAAATATCAAGACACCGATGTTTTCACATGGTAAAACACCTACGAGGAAACATCCACGACCCCAGCCAACGCAGCCACTTGGAGCAGTTTATTAATGCAAAGAAAGATATTACAAAGAGATTTTCTCACAATCAATCATCGGAAAATGACCCCCCATGCTCTTTAAATAGATATCATGGACCAATTGGGTGTTAATCCATGGATCAATGGTCGTTAAGATTGAGGATAGTATGAACCATCAGATCACTCTATGTTGGGAACATATCGTGACCGTCGGATTTCCTATCTACAAATGGAAACTAATGCATACTAAAGAAACACACTAGGAAACACACTTTTACCTAACGACACATTAGACCAAGTGGATCTTAACTAACTCCTAAGTGTCTAAATATCCTAACACCATAGTGGAAATGTGAAGTAGTGAAAATCGATTTCATCACCAAGCTACCCTAAACAGTGAAACAACATGACTCCATCATGGTGGTGGTGGATAAGCTTACTAAAGTTGCTCATTTTATCCCAATGAAGCTAACTCATAAGGAAACTAGCATTGATGATCTTTACATGAGGGAAATTTCTAGGCCTCATGGTGTGCCTAAGGAAATTTTTTCTAACAAAGATCCCAAGTTCACATCAAACTTTTGGAAATGATTATTCAAAGGTTTTGGGACAAATATGAACCTTAGCACAACATATCATCCAGAGTCAGATGGGGAAACAAAGAGGGTCAATCAGGTGATTGAAGATATGCTAAGGATGTATGTGATGGATAAACCATCCAAATGGGAGGATTATCTACACTTGGTTGAATTTTCCTATAATAATGGCTATCGAGAATATTTCAATACGAGCACATTTGAGGAATTATATGCAAGGAAGTGAAATATGCCAGTGAGTTGGGACAACCCAATAGACACAGCAGTGGTTGGGCCAGAGTTACTTAGATAAATGGAAGAAAAGATGTTGAATATAAAGAATAATTTAAAGGCTACCCAAGACAGGCATAAAAACTATGCAGATAAGGGCATAACTCATAGAGAGTTTAAAGTGGATGACCATGTGTTCTTAAAAGTGAAGGTCAAGATAAGTTCCTTGAATTTTGGGAACTGTGCAAAGTTGGCAGTGAGATATTATGGACCCTTTGAAATCCTGGAAAGGATTGGTATTGTTGCATACATGATTGCATTATTTGCATCCATGTGCATTCATAATGTATTACATGTGTCTTTGCTTAAAAACTATGTGCATGATGCTAATCATGTCATTGATTGGAATGTGATCCAAGTGGAGAAAGAAGGAGAATTTTGAGTATAGTCGGTGTGCATATTGGATTGGAAATTCAAGCTTCTTTGAAATCAAGCAATAGGGTTGGTAAAGGTCCAGTGGACTTGGTACATGCCTGAAGATGCAACATGGGAACATGAAGATGCCATGCGGGAAGAGTACCCACATATTTTTTAGGATTTTTGAAGATTTTGATTGTACATGTGTTTATAATGCACCGAGGACATTGCTTAAATAAGGGGGAGAGGAATGTAATACCCCTAGGCTGAACCCCAATTGTAATATACATATAGGCTAGTGGGTCATAACGTTTTGGGCCAAAGTTCCTTTGTATTTGTATTTTGAGGCCAAAGTGCCTATGTGGTAATTAGGTTGGAAAGCCAGATGCTAAAAGTCTAGTGAGCCTATAATTTTAATATGCAATCACACTTGGATATTAATAAAATGCATCATTGTTACAGACCCACCAGACAAAAAGAGATGGGGGGATAGAACTCCACTAGAAAGGGAAAGGGGGGCTAAGAGTCTAGGAAGAGGGGCTAAGCCAAGGGGGATTAATCCCAAAGGAATATTATAATAATAGTCCTAAAGTCTAAGTTGTGTATATAATTATATCCTTAGTTTCTAAAAGTGGGGGAACGTACCACAAGTGGAGCCCAATTTAATTCGTAACATGACAAGTGTCAAGTTGGGAACATGCATATAAAAAGTGGGAACTTAGTACATTTTCTATAATACTTACCATCATTCTCTCATTATTGATGCCAACCTACTCCCCTTCTGATCTCTCCTTCAGGGTTGGCACGGTCTTCCGGTCTAGGATCGTTCAAGTCGTCGAGTCGAATGACTCGTCGAGCTCCTGACGGAACCAATTTCAACTTGACATAGGCCTCTTTTCAATTCCTCGGCACCCATGATGTGGCCCCTACAGACCCTCTCCTTAGCACTCTCAACATATTACATATTACGTTGACGACCTTAGCTCTTGATGCTAGGCTCCTCCTTTGATGTGACCACGGACTGCGATCGTGAGTCGGCTCTTTTCACGACCCCGTGCTTTGGGACTTTCATGATATGCTATATCCTCTTTCCGATATCTGAATCGGTGAATGCTTCAGGACCAGATCTACGGTCATCATTCTTATCCCGATCAATGGCTATGATCGAATCATGAGTTTGGACTTCACGGTCTTGTCTCCTCTCGAATATTCTTCTTCCGACTTGTGAATCAGCTATGCGTTGATCCATTTCCATGTACCCTTCTAGATCCAATGACCTGGATTGAAATTTCTCTTCGTGACTTCGCAAAGATCCTTTGTTTTCTCCCAGAAAACCTTACGAAGCTCCTTCTCTCGAACTTCTTGATATTCTGCCACCTGTCTCCTCCTTGAAAAAGGGTGACTTCTTTGTCTTCGGGCTTTTGGCAAGTCTTCAACTCCTTCACACACTTAGCGCAATTTATCCTTGCAAGACTTAGGTTATTCTCGAAGGCTCCCTACACTCCTTGCATAAATATGTGCAATTTTCCTGCGACTTTGGTTGGCTTGAAAACCCCCAAGGTTCCAATTTCCTTTGCAAGCTCCTCATGCCCTCCTGGCAGTTTCTTTCTCTACTTCCTCTTGAGATTATAAGGTGAAATCTCAACACCTTAGGTGCACTCCTTACACTTGGCTCAGTTATTCGATGGCTTCTCTCTCGCCTTACGAAAATGTTTAAGGAATCTCCTTTCCTTTGTCTATGCACTTCTTACAAAGACTTCCTTCACTAGAATGTTCAACAATTTTGGGATTCTTCAACACCTTTCATCGTGTTGCTCCTGTGAATTCTCACACAAGCTCGATGCCCTCCTGGCAGAGTATTCCATAGTATTTAATAACTTTGAACTGTGCCTCTCTCCACACAGTCTTTATTTTCAAGGGACTTAACCGCCTTGAAATTTCTCCCTAAGTCTATAAATTAATCTAGTGTGCCCTCCTAGCAACTTCTCTTCTGACTCCACTGAGTTTATATGCGCACTCCTTGCATCGGCTTATAGAGTTTCCTTGCTCTATCGTGCACTCCTTGCACTTAGCCTAAATAACCAGACTTAAATTAACACACTCGCGGATAGAAAACTGTATCTCTATCCCTACAGACGATTTATAGCATCCATCTACATTTCTAAAACATGTAAAAGACATTCATAACACAACATCCATTGAACAGAAATGTAAAATAGGAAAAAATGTCATTTTCTATTAATGGTGGAGTCCGAGCTACAACTGAGTCTCGGCTCTTTATGTTTCTAATAGTTACCACCTAACTTCCCAACCACCTAACTTTCCAACCATCTAACCTCTACTTTTCTTACAATACAAAGATTTATACAAGAGGGGCTCTATGAGATTCCCTCATAAGATAACTAATGGTGTCAAATCACCATCCCTAATGCTTATCGAAAGGCCAAATTACAATGATGGTGATTCTGCTCCAAATAGGACGTGGATCTATTTTTTTGTCAGCCTATTAATGGTGACCTTATCTCCAGCTTGTGTGAAAGAACGATTTGGCTCTTCCAGCTTGTCTTCAATTAATGAATGGATCATGCCTTTGGATTCTTGAGGAAAAAATGAGAGGGTGGCACCTCTCCTTCCTTGAATGTGCACCACGCGTGTTGATTAGTTGGCACGTACTGAGATGGAGCGATGCTCCTACATCATACTCCACAGCAGAAAAAATCATGAGCTCTTGCTCATGATCTCTCCAACGTGGTTGAAATCCACCTAGATCCCCAAATTTCTCCTGGAGCTGTCTCTCAGCTCCTCTGCTTCACCACTACTACTCCTGCATCATCCCTGCTGCTCGTTCATATTTCTTCTCATCCAACTTACTCTTGCTGACCGATTTTTCTGCCGACTCCGACATCATCTTCCTTATCTCTTCGAGCACCCTGTCTAGTTGCTCCATCGGTTGGTTCTTCTGTTGCAGACTAGCTCACTTCACTCACTTATTTTCAATGGGTGAATCACACTGATTTCCCAAGAAATATTCTTCTTTGTGGCCTTAGCTTACCACTCAGTTGCATCCTCTACTTCTACTATCTCCATATTGAATTGGCATTCAGTCGCTTCCCCTGACAGATTGATCCCTGTTAGTTCTTTGGCTGGTTCTGTTTCACCTTCCCCCAACTACTCCTTATGTTGATGTAATCCGTCATCTTCTTCCAACTTATCTTGTTGGATGTGCATGCCCTGAACTACCACTCTCCTTTCAAGGGCTTCCAATTCTTCATACAGACCAAAAAATTATATGATGTCTGCTTCCTCTTCTCCTATAGACTCCAGTGTTGTAGTCATCTCTTGTTCATCTTCCTGGCTGAAAACGTCGAGCGATTCTGTTGAATTCTCTTCTATTTCTGTCGGGACAAACATCTGTATTTGTTACTTCTTTTCCTTGACAGTCTTTTCTTTCTTTCTCCCTGTTGCCTCTGCAACATCTATGCTAGCATCTCCTCGATCGCTTAGTAGGAATATCTCAACTCCCCCAATGATCAGAACGTCCCTCTAATCCTCCTCCTTCATTGTGATGAAATTTTCTAACTTGTCATCATCTTCATTCACATGGCTCACAGTTCTGTGTGAATCTCCATCTGAGTGAGGTTTTTCTTCCGCCTCCTCATCTGCCAATGAACTCTCAATTGAGTTGACCTCTTCTCCCTTTCCCACCTTTAAATCTGGGATGTCTCTCATGCCCACCCGAAATTTTACGAGATCCATTGATCCCTTCTCATTGCCCACCTGGAAATCTACACGACTCTGGCCAGATCTCTTTCCCTCATGAACAAATTTTTTAGCATGCCTCAGCCACCTTCGTAGCATCTGTTGCTTCCTTATGGCCAACAAATTTTGAACAGACCATCTGGTTGTCCTCTTCAAAGGCCATTCATACCTCCAATGTACCTTTGACTCCTTTTGCATCTTTAATTTTAGCTTCTCCATCTGCGCTCAAATTTCACTGAGCTCTTTGTCCATATTTGCCTTTCTCTTCTGTGAGTGGACTTCTCCTCGACCATGCTCATGACCGTCCATGGCCATCTTCACCTTCTACCTACCCTCCTGGCAAGTCTGTTGTTCACTTTTCAACTGAGAGCATATTCATCTCCTCCTTTGCCTGAAATCTACAGAAGAAGTTGTGCTCTGATACCACGTGACTCCAACCTCCCCCCCTTCTGATCTCTCCTTCGGGGCTGGCATGACCTCATGGTATAGGATTTTTCAAGTCGTCGATTCGAATGAATCGTCGAGCTCCTGACGGAACCAATTTCAAATTGACACATTCCACTTTTCAATTCATCGGCACCTACAGACCCTCTCCTTAGTGCTCTCAACTTATTACGTCGATGACCTTAGTTCTCGATGCTAGGCTCCTCCTTTGATGTGACCATGGACTACGACCATGATTCAGCTCTTTTCGTGACCCCACGCTTCAGGACTTTCATGATCTGCTCTCTCCTCTTCCTGATATCTGAATCGGTGAATTCTTTGGGACCAGATCTACGGTCCTCATTATTCTTGCGATCCACGACTATGATCGAATCCCATGTTCAGACTTAGCGAGTCTTGTCTCCTCTCAACCCTTCTTCTTCTTACTTGTGAATGAGTGTTGCATTGATCCCTTTCCATGTACCCTTCTAGATCCAATGGCCTGGATTGAAATCACTCTTCACGACTTCATGAAGATCCTTTGTTTTCTCCCAGCAAACCTTATGAAGCTCCTTCTCCCGAACTTCTTGATCTTCTTCCACCTATATCCTCCTTGACAAAGGGTGACTTCTCCATATTTAGGATTTTGACAGGTCTTCAACTCCTTTTCACACGTAGCACAATTTCTCCTTGTGATACTATGATGTTCTCGAAGGCTCCCTACACTTCTTGCAAAAATCTATGCAATTTTCCTGCGACTTTGCTCGGCTTGAAAACCCCCAAGGTTCCAAGTTTTTTTGCAAGCTCCTCATTCCCTCCTGGAAATTTCTCATCTACTTTCTCCTGAGCTTATAAGTTGAACTCTCAACACATTAGGTGCACTCCTTGCATTTGGATTAGATCTTCGATGGCTTCTCTCTCGCCTTACGGAAAGGTTTATGGCATCTCCTTTCCTTTGTTTATGCACTTCTTGCAAAGACTTCCTTCACCAAAATGTTCAGCAATTCTGGGATTCTTCAACACCTTCCATCATGTTTCTCCTATGAATGCTCACACAAGCTCGATGCCCTCCTGGCGGCATATTCCAGAGTATTCAATAACTCTGAATTGTGCCTCTCTCCACACAGTATTTATTTTCAAGGGACTTAACCACATTGAAATTTCTCCCTGAGTTTGTAAATTAGTCTGGTGTGCCCTACTGGCAACTTCTCTTCTAACTCCACTAAGTTCAGATACGCACTCCTTGCGTCTTCTTACAGAGTTTCCTCGCTCTGTCGTGCACTCCTTGCACTTAGCATAAAGAACTAGACTTAACTTAACACACTCGTAGATAGAAAAATGTATCTCTATCCCTATAGACAATTTCTAGCATCCATATACAGTTCTCAAACATGTAAAAAACATTCATAACACAACATCCATTGAACAAAAATGTAAAACAGGAAAAACTGTCATTTTCTATTAATGGTGAAATGTCAATTTACAATGGTGGAGTCTGAGCTACAATTGAGTCTTGGCTCTCTATGTTTCTAATAGTTACCAACTAACTGCCCAACCACCTAATTTTCCAACCATCTAACCTCTACCTTGCTTACAATATAAAGATTTATACAAGAGAGGCTCTATGAGCTTCCCTTGCAAGCTAACTAATGGTGCCAAATCACCATCCCTAATGCTTATCGAAAGGACAAATTACAATGATGGTGATTTTGCTCCAAATTGGACATAGATCTATATTGTCGTCAGCCTATTAATGGAAACCTTATCTCTAGCTTGTCTGAAAGCACAATTTGGATCTTCCAGCTTGTCTTCAATTAATGCCTGGATCATGCCTTTGGATTATCGAGGCAAAAATGAGAGGGTGGCGCCTCTCCTTCCTTGAATGTGCACCACGTGTGTTGATTAGTTGTTGCGTACTGAGATGGAGTGATTCTCCTACATCAATTATTCACTCATTCCCTCTTGCAATATGTACACTATGCCATCCATCAGCCATACATGTACTTGGGAAGCTTTGGAGTTGTAAGTAATAAGAAAACCTGGGTAATTGGAGTTGAAGAAGCAGGTTTTTATGCATGCATGAATTTGAAGAGGTGGTTTGTCAGGCCCATGAACATTTTCTACGGGCGAGAGAACTGTTGGGGATTTTTTTCTTGGTGTGCCAAGTTGCAGCTATAGATCTCTAAGACTTCTTCTCTGGCCTGTTGCTAAATCCCCGGAATGGAAGTGGGGCAACCGAAGGACTGTCAAGCAGATAAGGGGAACACTTTGTGGGGTGGGACAAGCATGTGGGGAATGAGGTTGTAGGTTGTTTTCTAGAGTTGGAACCTTAGTCAGAGAATTTTTGGTTTTATTAGACCTTATCCTAGGTGAGGAATCATTTTCCCTGGTGGAGTTTCTAGCCCCAGCTCAGGGGTGACCTGCTATTGAAAGTCTATGAGCAGTAGAGTCTATGGTTGGGAGGAACTTCTAAGCTCTTCCTGAAGTTAGTGATTTATTTATAGGACAAGTGCCTTCTATTTGTTTGGTTTAATTAATGTGTGTTTATTTGTATTTTTCTATTATAGGTTTTTCATGTATAACTATGAATATGTTTATTTGTTGTTATTCTCCATAATTTTGTTCATATGGAAAGCATTCTTATTAATTTAATGGTATCATAGTTGCAATTTTTGGTGTGGTGTTTCCCATATTGGGGGCTAGGGATGATACAACACTCCCCATAACTCTCATGCACTGGCCACACATAATTATAGCATGGTAGATGATTTAGCTCAATCTCCCATGACTATGTCTTCTTTAGAGGTTCTCCAGACTTGTCCTACATAGATTGTTGGAGATTTGAAACTTCGGGTAGTCATTTTCCACAAGAAAGTACAAGAAGATTGATGAAGGAGCATCGTAAGCAGCTAGCCAAGAGAGCATGAAGGTGGAAGACAGCTGGGAAAAGTGCAACCACATTTTACACATTTTGAAATATTTTGAAGAATTAAGAAGTGGATATTAATGTAGTAGCTAGAAGTGTACTTGCATTTATATCTGGCTGTTGTAAACAGATCCTGAGCGATTTTCTCTCATCTGTCAATATAAAAGGAATTTAAGCCCAGTTAATGAAAGTAGGTAGATTTGAATTATAGATTAGACAGTTTAGAAGAGCAGGAGGGAAAATGGATATAGACACCCTCATCTTTGTATCTTTAGATCATTAACACATTAGCACATGATAGAATAAGAGAGTTGTAGCAGAGAGTTGAAAAGAAGAATCCATGTACAGGAGCTTTGAATTAATATATGAAGCTTTGAATCATATTTTATGGTGTTATGATGTTTTCTGTTTATACATGGTGAATGGTATGCTTATGGTTTTTTTATTCTCTCTGTTATGCATTTTTTATGAGGCTATGTTATGTATGTATGATTTCACGTTGAATGTTTGAAGTCTGAGAGAGAGAGAGAGAGAATGAGTTTCAATTGTTTCTCTTCCTGAGTGAGAGAAGTTCCTATAAGGAGTGCAGTGAAACGTCTACAAGGTGTGCGTTGACAAGGGTTCTGAGTTTTATCTCAGAAAGCTCAGGAGAGATACTGTTGTTCTCATTCTAGCAGAAGTGCAGGTGACGCACAGAAGTCATGCAAGGTGTGCGTAGGATAGTCGAAGTCTTAGAATTTATAAACTAAGGTGAAGGTTGAGAGACCACTGTTTCAAAGGGTGCATAGGTCGAAGACTCAAATAACCAAAATTTATTTGAAAGTTTGCTGCAAGGAGTGCGAGCAGGGATCCTTTTGGAAGGACTTGAGTTTGCAAGTAAAATCTCAGGAGAGATAACATCGTTGAAGTGTTCAAAGGAAGGCATAAATCGAACCACTTCAAAGGGAGATGGAAATCAAATCCGTCGTATAGAGGTTAATTTCAGGTGGAAGAGCGTCGAGCCATTTTGGCCAGAGATCCTTGAGAAGAGTGAATCGAGTGGTCAGAATTCTCCATGGAGAACTTGCGAAGTTGTGAGGACTGTAGGATCCAGTGAAGTTGCAAGGCAGTTAGGAGTTGGAAGAACTCACCACCCTAGCATCAAGAATCAATGTGATCCGTTGATCTCATCTCAACCCACATCATTGGATCATATCACGAATTTGGGGACCGTAATTTTGGAGGGAAGACCAAATATATTTGGTTTTGCGAAGTTCCGAGTGGCGAGGAATAGAGAAGGAAATCCAGACTATTGGATCCGAGTTACAGGAGAACCATCAGATCAGAACTTCCAACAGGTATCGCGCCTCAGGAGTTTTGGGTTTGAAAGGAACTCTTTTTTACTGTAGAAGTCATGAGCTTGCAAGTTACGAGGGCTCGTGCAACACGTGGCACGTCCGCTTGGTGGGAACCGCGTGGTTGACAGGTGGCATAGAAACAAGCACCCAGAGGAAGGTGGAAGTGGTGACAGGTGGTGGACACGTGTCGTTTGGAAAGGGTCAACCCATCGTTGACTTATCGTGAGTCATGGATTCGCAAAGGAGGAGCAGGAGGAATCAACACTCCAACTCGCGAGGTCGCGCGCTGCGAGTAGCACTAGCAGTTATCCCTAGATGGTGGTCATGTGCGAGAGATGCTAACAAGGAGGAACCATACCCGTATCGTCATCTCGGGTATCGGGGTTGGAAAAGAGGAGTCGAGGATTTTTGACCCACAAACTCACAAGTTGCGAGTTGCGAAAGGTGCTTGCACCAAGGCCCAGTTGTGGTCGTGTGAGGGTGAATCTCATGCCTAGTGCTTATTCACACAGGTGGGGTTTCCGAAGGACCTATGGATCGAATTCGTGAGGTTCCAATAGGAATCTGAGGGAGCCGCTTCAGCTCGAGGTGAATTTAGAATGATCCTGTGCGGATCTTGACCTGAGGGTCGAGGGTCTGCAATAAGTGGTATCAGAGCTTGACACTATTTGTATATTGCAGACGGAGGGAGCAGGAGGAAAATGAGTACTCTTATACACATAAAAAGTGGTATCAGAGCACAGAAAAAATTCTTTTCTTTCTGTAGCAGAGAAAAGTGGAACATTTTATAGCCATGCCACCGAGGAGAAGAGATAGACCAATGCCTGATCCAGCAGTGGAAAGGGAAATGCATGAGTTACGTGCCAGGCTTGATGCCATGGAGATAGCACAAAGGCACACAGTTGACGTTGGGGATATCAGCGAGGCTGGCAATGAAGTTGGAAATGAAGGAGAAGAAGTTGCAATCGAAGATGCTGCAGATGAATGCCTATTCAGGGTTGTTGCAAGGATAGGTGCCAGAACAAAGATGGAGATTCCCATGTATGAGGGAAACTTAGATGTTGAATAGATTCTAGACTGGATTAGAGCTCTAGATAAATACTTCGACTATGAGGATGTCGAGGAAGACAAGAAAGTTAAACATGTCGTTACTAGACTTAAAGGGCATGTAACACTATGGTGGGATGAACTACAAGATGACAGATGTTGCAAGGGAAAGCAGAAAATCAAAAGCTGGGATAGAATGGTTGCAAAGATGAAGGACAAGTTTATACCCAAGGATTATCAAATCACTCTGTTTCGGAGGATGCATAATTTGAGATAGAAGCTAATGTCAGTGAAAGAATACACTGAAGAGTTCTACAGGATAAACATCAGAGCAAGTCATCGGGAAAGCGATGATGAAAAGGTTTCCAGATACATGGATGGTCTACGATATGAAATTCAAGATGAGATGAGCATGATGACCCTTCGGACTGTAGAAGATGCTTATCAGATGGCTCTGAAAGTTGAAGAGAAGCTGAGCCGGAAACAAGGTCAAAGAGGACGAGGTAGAAGTCAGAGGCAAAAACAATTGCCCAAGACAGAACTCAGAAATATAAAGAAGAGGGAAAGAAACCTCAAACTCAACATGAGAGAGGCGGAAGTTCACAGAGAGGGCAGTATGCTGATAGAAACACTTTTCCTCGAGCCAGACGAAGAGGAAGAGGTAGAGGTGGTGAAATGAAATGTTTTGTCTGTGGAAAGATCGGACATAAATCTTATGAGTGTCCAGATAGGAAGAAAGAAGGTGGTGAAACTCACATTGTTGAAGCACAAGGATGGAATGTTCAGGCAGGAGATGTTGAGGGCGGAAGATCCTTGATGATGAGGAAAGTTCTCTTAATGCCAAAGAAGGAGGCAGAGAACCCAGCCCAAAGAAATAGTTTGTTTCGGACTGCTTGCAAAACCAAAGACAGGGTATGTAAGGTCATAGTGGACAGTGGTAGCATAGACAATCTCGTATCTACAGAGATGGTAGAAAATCTAGAGCTGGAGACTATCGTACATCCAAGCCCATAAAGAGTTTTGTGGCTACAAAAAGGGCATCAGGTAAATGTCACTAAACAGTGTTTAGTTGAATTTAAAATAGGAGGATATAAAGATGAAATATTATGTGATGTCATTCCCATGGATGTTTGTCATCTATTGCTGGGTAGACCATGGAAATATGACAGAAACGGAGTTCATGATGGGAGAAAGAACACATACACCCTAGAGAAAAATGGTAGGACTCACATGTTGTTGCCAATTAAGGATAAAGAGGTGAAAACATAAATGAGAAACACTATACTTCTCATGAGTGGGAAGGAACTTCTTAAAGAGGTTAAGAAGAAGGAAGATACACAATTTATTGTGGTCAGGAAGCCCAAAATTGTTTTGACCAGTACAAGAATAGATGATCTACCAGAAGAAATCTAGGAGTTGCTGGAAGAGTTTGTCGATATAGTAGTGGACGAACTACCTCGTTCGTTGCCACCTATCAGGAGTATAATCCATCACATCGATCTTATACCTGGAGCCAATTTACCAAACAAAGTTTCGTACAAGTTGACGTCATAGGAGAATGAAGAAGTTAAGAGACAAGTCCAAGACTTAATGGGCAAAGGATTGATTAGAGAGAGCTTGAGTCCATGTGTTGTTCCGACAGTGCTCAGCCCAAAGAAAGATGGAGGCTAGAGAATGTGTATAGACTCAAGGGAAATCAATAATATTACCATCAGATACATATTTCCATTGCCAAGGATGGATGACTTGATGGATTGCTTGAGTGGAGAAATATTTTTTTCAAAGATTGATTTGAAAAGCGGATATCATCAGATTTGCATGAGAGAAGGTGATGAATGGAAGAAAACATTCAAGACGAATGAGGGGTTGTATGAATGGCTTGTCATGCCATTTGGCTTAACAAATGCACCCAGTACTTTCATGATATTGATGAACGAAGTCCTGAAGGATTTCATAGGGAAATTTGTCATTGTATATCTTGATGATATATTAATTTTCAGCAAGACAAAAGAAGAGCACTTAAAGAATTTAGCTGCAGTGATGAGGAGATTACAACAAGAGAAATTGTTGATAAATGTGAAGAAATCGTCATTTATGAGGACAAAACTCATTTATTTGGGTTTTGTTATCTCTACATATGAGTTGAAGATGGATCCCAAAAAGGTAAATGCGATTAAGAATTGGCCATCGCTGAAAAATGTGTTTGAAGTACGAAGCTTCCATGGTTTGGCAAGTTTCTACAGGAAATTCATCTGAAACTTCAGTGGAATTGGCGCACCAATGATGGATACGGTGAAGAAAAGACACAAATCTTTTCACTAGACAGAAGAAGCAGAGAAGAGTTTCAATCTGCTGAAGAAGAAGATCACGGAGCAACCAATTATGGTTTTGCCAGACTTTAACAAGACATTCTAGGTCAAGTGTGACGCAAGTGGATTTTCAATTAGAGTGGTATTGAGCCTAGACGACAGGCTGATCACATATTTCAGTGAGAAACTAAATGAAGCAAAGATCAAGTCTCAACATATAAAAAATAATTTTATGCAGTCATGCAAGCACCGAAGAAATGGAGACATTATTTGGTTCCTAAAGAGTTTGTTTTGTACAGTGATAATCATGCTTTACAATTCGTGACTCAACAGGAGAAGTTGAACCAAAAACATGCTAAATGGGTTGAATTCATGCAGAATTTTACTTTTATGATTAAGCATATTTCTGGAACTGCTAACAAAGTTGTTGATGCTTTGAGCAGAAAATGTTTGCTTAAGCAGGAATTCAGAGTCAAAACTTTGGGTTTTGATAACCTCAAAGAAATGTATATGGATGACCCAGATTTTAAGGAAGCGTATGAGGCATCTGAGAATCCAATTCTCAGGGACAGAAACTAATGGACCGAATATATGATCTAAGATGGATTTTTATTCAGGAGGAAACAGCTATGTATTCCAAAATGCTCCATGAGGGAGAATTTGTTGAAAGAAAAACACAGTGGAGGATTGGTCGGACACTTCGGTCATGATAAAACATTCTCAAAGTTGAATGGCTCATATTTTTGGCCAGAGATGAGGACAAATGTTAAGAAATTTGTGGGCAGATGCAGAATTTGCCAGCACACAAAAGGGAAAAGACAGAACACAGGGTTATATCAACCATTACCCATACCAGAAAGGTCATGGGATGCAGTGAGCATGGATTTCATATTGGGACTGCCAAGGACACAAAGAGGATATGATTCAATCTTTGTGGTGGTAGACAGATTTTCAAAGATGGCGCATTTCATACCATGCCAGAAAACCAGTGATGCAACTCATATTGCGAACCTGTTTTTCAAGGAAGTCGTCAGACTTCATGGCTTGCCAAGGAGTATTGTTTCTAATTGAGATACCAAGTTCGTGGGACATTTATGGAGGAATTTATGGAAGAAGATGGGGACAAGTTTGTCTTTTAGCTCAGCGTATCATCCTCAAACATATGGGTAGACATAAGTCGTGAACAGAAGCTTGGAAAATTTGTTGAGGGGCTTAGTGAATGAACACCACAGTCAGTGGGATCACATTCTGCCATAGGCGGAATTTGCTTACAATGATTCACTCAACAGAAGAACAGGGAAGAGTCCATTCCAGATTGTATATGGAATGTAGCCAAGGGGAGTTTCTGAATTGAAAGATTCAGAACAAAATGAATTCAGAAGTGCTAGTGCAGAGGACTTTGTAGAAGCAATGAAGGAGCTTCACAGCCGAATTAAGGAACGATTGCAGAATTCAAATCAAGACTACAAGCGCAAAGCAGATCAACACAGGCGAGAACTTCAATTTGAAGTTGGTGATTTGATTCTTGCACATCTGAGGAAGGAAAGGTTCCCAAGGGGAACATATAACAAACTAAAGATGAAAAATATTGGACCATGCAAGGTCATAAAGAAATTTGGGGCAAACGTATATGAGATTGAATTACCCGATGGGATCGGAATTTCACCGATATTCAATGTTGCGGATTTGTACCCTTACAGAGCTGAAGAAGCAGTAGTAGAATAAGAACAGAAAGAAATTCAGTGGAAAAAACAAATGCATGTATCTGAAAATCCACAGATGAAAAGTATAATTGACAAGAGAGTCAGCAGGAAGACCAGGAAAAAAGAGTATTTTGAATACTTGGTCAAGTGGAAAGGACATCCAGTTGAAGATGCCAGTTGGGAAGATGAAGCAGAAATTCAGAAGCATGGACAAACCATGCAAGATCTCATGAACAAGAGTTCATGAAAATTTTCAAGCGAGGGAGTATGATGCAGGAGCATCGTAAGTAGCCATCCAAGCGAGCATGAAGGCGTAAGACGGCTGGGAAAAGTGCAGCCACATTTTACACATTTTGAAATATTTTGAAGAATTAAGAAGCGGATATTAATGTAGTAGCTAGAAGTGTACTTGCATTTATATATGGCTGTTGTAAATAGATCGTGAGCGATTTTCTCTCATCTATCAATATAAAAGGCATTTAATCCCAGTTAATGAAAGTAGGTAGATTTGAATTATAGATTAGACAGTTTAGAAGAGAAGGAGGGAAAATGGATATAGACACCCTCGTCTTTGTATCTTTAGATCATTAACACATTAGCACAGGATAGAAGAAGAGAGTTGTAGCAGAGAGTTGAAAAGAAGAATCCATGTACATGAGCTTTGAATTAATATATGAAGCTTTGAATTAGATTTTATGGTGTTATGATGTTTTATGTTTATACATGGTGAATGGTATGCTTATGGTTGTTTTATTCTCTATGTTATGCATTTTCTATGAGGCTATGTTGTGTATGTATGATTTCACATTGAATGTTTGAAGTCTGAGAGAGAGAAAGAATGAGTTTCAATTGTTTCTCTTCCTGAGTGAGAGAAATTCCTACAAGGAGAGCAGTGAAACGTCCGCAAGGTGTGCGTTGACAAGGGTTCTGAGTTTTATCTCAGAAAGCTCAGGAGAGATATCGTTGTTCTCATTTAAGAAGAAGTGCAGGTGAAGCACAGAAGCCATGCAAGGTGTGCATAGGCTAGTCAAAGTCTTAGAATTTATCAACTAAGGTGAAGGTTGAGATACCACTATTGCAAAGGGTGCACAGGTCGAAGACTCAAATAACCTGAAGTTATTTGAAAGTTTGTCGCAAGGAGTGCGAGCAGGGATCCTTTTGGAAGGACTTGAGTTTGAAAGTAAAAGCTCAGGAGAGATAACACCGTTGAAGTGTTCAAAGGAAGGCAGAAATTGAACCACTTCAAAGGGAGACGGAAATAGAAGCCATCATATAGAGGTTAAGTTCAGGTGGAATAACGCCGAGCCATTTTGGCCAGAGATCCTTGAGAAGAATGAATCGAGTGGTCATAATTCTCCATGGAGAACTCGCAAAGTTGCGAGGACCGTAGCATCAAGTGAAGTTGCAAGGCAGTTAGGAGTTGGAAGAACTCACCACCCTAGCATCAAGAATCAACCCGAGCTGTTGATCTCGTCTCAACCCACGTCATTGGATCATATCGCGAATTTGGGGATCGTAAGTTTGGAGGGCAGACCAAATATATTTGGTTTTACGAAGTTTCGAGTGGTGAGGAATAGAGAAGGAAATCCAGACCATTGGATCTGATTTACGGGAGGACCTTCGAATCAAAACTTCCAACAGGTATCGCGCCTTGGGAGTTCGGGGTTTGAAAGGAACTCTTTTTTACTGCAGACGTCACAAGCTTGCGAGTTGTGAGGGCTCATGCAACATGTGGCACGTCCGCTTGGTGGGAACCACATGGTTGACATGTGGTGTAGAAACGAGTGCCCAGAGGAAGGTGGAAGTGGTGACAGGTGGTGGACACATGTCGTTTGGAAAGGGTCAACCCATTGTTGACTTATCGCAAGTCGCAGATTCACAAAGGAGGAGTAGGAGGAATCAACACTCCAACTCGCGAGGTCACAAGCTGCGAGTAGCGCTAGGAGTTAGCCCTAGCTGGTGGTCATGTGTGGGAGGCGCTAATAAGGAGGAACCGTACCCGTATCGTCATCTCGAGTATTAGGGGTTGGAAAATATGAGTCAAGGATTTTCGACCCATGAACTCGCGAGTTGCGAGCTGTGAAAGGCACTTGCGCCAAGGCCTAGTTGTGGTCGTGTGAAGGTGAAGCTCGTGCCTAGTGCTTGTTTGCACAGGTGGGGTTTCCGAAGGACCTGTGGATCGAATCCATGAGGTTCCAATAGGGATCCGAGGGAGTCGCTTTGGCTCGAGGTGAATTTAGAATGATCTTGTGCGGATCTTAACCCAAGGGTCGGGGGTCTGCCTCAAAGACCCGTCTATACCATTACAAGAATCCCGAGGAAGAAGTTGAATATCCAGGAAGAGAAGTCATCCCCATAGGAAACTAATAAAGAAATTGAAGACCCATAAATAAGAATTTGACCCCAGACTGGTGCCCATATTAGTATAAATACAAGACCGACTCATGCCATTTGGACAGTCAGACATCTCCTTCTACAGTGCACACAAGGTAGTTGCAACTGCATATTTTGGTAATTTATCTATTTCTTAGTTACTAATTATCTTGGAGAGTGTGCCACACTTTGAGAATCTCTTACTTGGTTATCCTTGGCCATATTATTGAGGAGATAGGTCTTGGTGATGTTAGTCTTGGGGAGGATCTTCTCTGTATGGTATTTTGGCTATTGATGTGATGTACTAGTAATATCTTGGACTGAATTATTCTATAGAAAGGTTGTTGGGTTTTCTCCCAAGTGTGGGTTTCCTGGGATAAACTCTTGTGTTCTTGTGTTTACTGTGCATGGTTAATATTTCTAGATCTCATTGTTTTTGTTGCATTGTTATAGTTGAGATTTTTAGTGTATAGTTATTCTATGATAACTGATGTATGAAAGTGAATCTTGTTATTAATCATAAGGAAATAACTATCATATCTAAGAATTATAAAATACCAACATGGTTTCAAAGCTAGTTGAAATATTTCCACTATACAGTTGTAGTTGTAGTTGCAGTTGCAAGTTGCAGTTGTAGTTGCAGTTGCAATTTCCAGTTGCAGTTGCCAATTGCAGTTGCAGTTTCCAGTTACAATTGTAGTTGCTAGTTACAGTTACATTTGTAATTGCAGTTGCAGTTGCGTTGGCAGTTGCAGTTTCTAGCTACAGTTTCATTTTCCAGTTACAGTTGTAGTTGCAATTATCAGTCACTAGTTGCAGTTGTCAGTTACCAGTTTTACAAACCTTGAGATTAGAAGACAAGCTCGATGGTGCTACAAATTTCATAGGTATGCACTTATATATGTTTCCAAGTTATATCATTTAGCAGAGTATGAGGGTGTTTTTAGGGGATGTGCAAGGGACCTTTTCCAAGAAATGATCCAAAGGTATCATTGGATCTAGTTTATTTAGAGGAATAATGCACCCTCCCTAGAAATTAAGACTCCAGGTTTGCATATCAGGTTTGATATTTTTATATTGTTGCATCTTAAATAAATATTGTAATAATGACAAGAGTCTTTAGATTTTTATTACTGCTAAGTACTTTTTGCTATCAAATGTTTAGTGACACTTGAATATTTCTAGTACAATAATCATTATGTAAGTGTTGATTTTTTATTACTAATGATGCACTTGTTTGCAATATAGAATTGATCTCCTCTGGGAGATGTTATTGGTTGTTGTCTTTGTCCTGGGTAGGTTACTAAGGAGATCACAACACTAGAAAAGTGTTTCTCTTGTCTTTTGTTCTTGTTTTGTTCTGGGCAGGTTTCCATGGAGGAATGATTGGTAACAACAATGGAAAAGTGTTGTCCCTGATTCCCATTTTTTTATTCTTGTTCCTATTTCATTATCATAATAACATTGTTCTTGTTTGCTATTTTTTTACTATGCTTGTTCCGGGAAGGTCACAGGTGATAGCTCTGAGAGGGAGCTATAGTGACGGTTGTGGGAGGAAACAAATTAGATGGTATCTAGTTTGAGACATGGAGCATGTTATTCATACATGGAGTTGTATACATGAAAATATACATCCATGTACCAAAGGCAAAGAAGACAGAGTTAGAACCTTCTGAAAATAATGATACTTTTGTGGGATACAAAGTGTTCCACGTGGATATTGATGAGGTGGAGCAGATGGATCCATCAATGGTGAGGAAAATGGCCCCACCTAGTACCAGTTCATAGGAAGCTAGAGTTTAGAGGGAATCAACCCTCAAGATCTAGTAGGGAGGGGAATCCCCTCAGGATAGTTCATAGGAGATCATATTTAAGAAGATGCATAGGGAGCAGATGGATCTAGATATTGTATAGACTCATAAGGAGTCATGTTTCAGAGAGATCATGGTACTTGAGGATCGATGGATACTTGATAATCTTGGTTTTAACTAAGAATGTACAGAATGAGCCTAATCTCAAAGAGAGTCGGTTGGCTCAAGAGAG
>ML787086.1:597617-609149 GCA_009831015.1 Picea engelmannii
CCCTATATCCAGGTGGGAGAGATACATCTTCCAGGACTACCAGACAAGTGTCATGAGCTGAGGAGGCTAGACAGAAGCTTCAAAGGAAAGAGGTTTCTAGGAGATGTGATCCTTCTATAGTGACAAAGGAGGCATCCAGTCAGGAAGACTGGGTATGGATTTTGTCTCAGTCATAGAGGGAGCATATAGTGAGGAATACTAGAAAATGGGACTTACTCCAGTGACAGAGGGAGTTGGCCTCAGAGTTCGAGATGGAGGATCTTGGCCAGGTGTACTCTTGGGATTAGAGGTGTGAAGAGATCGGATGAGATCTTCCTCATTCAGGGGATACTGATGAGATTCAATATGATGGATTGCAAGTCCATGACTACACCTATGATGAAAAATATGAATAAGTTGAGTTATTCTACTTCAGATTCAAATTTGGTGGATCCCACGATGTACAGGAAATTGATTGGATCCTTGATGTATGTGGTTAATGCCAGGCCAAATATTTTCTTTGCAGTTAGCACCCTAAGACAGTATTTGGTGGAAGCCAAGGCAGTTCCAATGGGTGGAAATGAAGCATGGTACCGTTGGATATGGTTTTTATCATTTGATGAAGTGAGGCTACAAAGATATACAAATTTTGATTGAGAAGGGAGTGTAGTAGACAGATTCAACACCTCAAGGTGTTGCTTTAGCTTGGAATCAATTACGATTTCTGGGATAAGATGGAAGCAAGATTATGTAGCAATCAATACAACAAACATGGAGTATGCCACAACCAGTGTCACAAGTCATAAAGTGGTGCAACTTCAGAAGCTTCTTCTAGGACTTCATCTGAGACATGGTATAGAAGGGAGTAGTGAAGCTTCAGTACTTATCCACAAATGATCATATTGAAAATATCCTCCCAGAGTGTACATGCTTCTTTGGTTGAGGAGGATGATACATATGATTATCCATGCTTATTTGGTTGATGATGAGCGTTCATGTTTCAACATCAGACATACATTCTCCCATATTGGTCATGCACAGGTCTATGTTGGTGCTGATATGACCAAGGGATAATGATTCATTCACTCACGGGGCTCTGCTAATGGTGACTGGCCCAGGTATGTTGATATCATTAGGCATACATTACTCTAGATTGTTCATGCATGGGACTATGCTAGTGCTGACATGGCCAAGGGGAGAATGACTCATTCACTCACGGGGCTTTGTTAGTGGAGAATGGCCCAACTATGTTGATTTTCTCCAAGTTTGGGAAGACATTTTTACTAGATTGGTCATACATGGGGTTTTTCTAGTGATGATATGACCAAAGGAGAATGATTCACTCATCCACGGGGCTTTTCTAGTGGTGAGTAGTCGAGATAAGCATCAGGTAGACATTATCCCAGATTGGTCATGCACCGAGATATGCTAGTGTTGATATGACCAAGGGTAATGATTCATTCACTCACGGGGATGTGCTAGTGGTGAATGGAATAGGTGTAGTCCCTCTCTTATCAAGGAGTGTATGGACTCTATATGTTATCACATGCATATTCCGAGATGGAATGCATGTGTGAATATGTCACATCAACATGGCTCACGAAGACAACCTTTCTATGACAAAAGAAATCCAAGTATGGAGAATCCCTCCCTAATTGAGAGGGAATGTTGGAGATTTGCTACTTCAGGAATTCATTCTCCACAAGAAAGTACAAGAAGACCCATTTATACCATTACAATAAGCTCTAGGAAGCGGTTGAAAACCCAGGGGAGAAATCGCCCCCGTAGGAAACTAATAAAGAAATTGAAGACCCAGAAATAAGAAGTTGACCCCAGACTGGCACCCAAATTAGTATAAATACAGTACTGGCTCATTTCATTTGGAAAGTCAGAAAACTCCTTCCGCAGTGAGCACAAGGAAGTTGCAGCTGCAGTTTTTGGTAATTTTGTTATTTCTAGGTTACTGGTTATTTTGGAGAGTGCATCACAGTTGGAGAAGTTATTGCTTGGTTATTATTGGTCATATTATTGAGGAGCTAGATCTTGATGATGCTATCCTTTGGGAGGATCTTCTCTGTATGGTATGTTTTCTATTGATGGTGATGTACTAGTAATATATTGGATTGAATTCTTATAGAGAAAGGTTGTTGGGTTTTCTCCCAAGTTTGGGTTTCCCAAGATAAACTCTTGTGTTCTTGTGTGTTTTTCTTATGTTTACTATGCATGGTTAATATTTATAGATCTCATTATTTCCACTGCATTGTTATAGTTGAGATTTTTAGTGTATATTTATTCTATGATAACTGATGTATGAAAGTGAATCTTGTTATTAATCATAAGGCAATAACTATTAGATCTAAGAATCATATAAAACACCAACATAGAGGAAAGCCTTTCTATATATGTTAGGTGTTGTAAATCCTTCAAATTATAGGATGATAACCTTTGAAATCAACAAATCTATGCCTCCTTTTCCTCTTTTAATTATTTTTCAACTTCCAGTCACTATCAAGAATGTTGTGATTCACTATTGCATCATCGATGAATGTGCATCCACTTATATCATGTCTACTAGTGTTTGGAGAAAGTTAGGGTCTCTTAAACTTATTCCATATATGATCACCCTTTGTGCATATGATGGTAGTCCTTCCTAATCCTTCCCAACCTAAAGGATTGTATCAGAATGTTCCCATCTAGTTAGGTGGTAAAAAATCTCTCATTGATGTTGAGGTGGTAGATGCCCATGTTGGACTATAACATTATTTTATATTGTAGTTACATGTATTCTATGAAGGATGTTGCATCCTTTGTATTCCATACAATGATATTCCCACGTGAAGGGAATATCATTATCGTTGATCAAATTACTTATTATGATCCAAAATATTAGATGAACCTAGACAATCTCTTGGTTATAAGTGACAATAACCAAGTCGTTTCCTCATTCACATATGTGTGTTTGGGAGTCTTCAAAAAATATACATTCCTTTGTGCCTTCCACATTAGGTGCATCAACCTCTCAACCACTTGGTAATCCTTTTGCTCCCATATTTTCCGCACCATCATGGGGTGGGATTCTTGATTATGGGGCTTTATTTAATTAAGTTCCCTTCTTGTTTCCTCCCCTTGGAGTGGTAATAAACCTAGTTATGGCCACTTTAAATCTTCCCAATATCAAGTTGGGTATCCCTATGTGGTATATAAACCCCCAAACCCCTCCTACACCTTCGATGCCAACTCCTCATTTAATATTAATTCTTGTGCAAACAGGAAGTGTTACCCTTTCATCATCCTTGGAATCCACACAAAGCCAACTTGTTGCAACCAAATCTAAACAAGGAACTAGTATTGGGGGAAAAAATAATAAGACCAAGGACACCAAGACCTCTAAACAAGTTCTGGCCACCTTGACCACCGCACCTAGAGTTATTCCTCATTGTGCTTTATGCAACCTCACCAAGCATGTGACCAATAATTGTACATCACTCCCAAATTTATGAGACTTGTTCAGTTTAGATGATTTTTCACTTGAATGATAATATCTATTTGTGGAAGTTACCCTCCCCAAGTCATCTAAAAACCACATCAAATCCTTTTGTACTGATCATCCTTGCACTTTATGTGATATGTATGGTCATTATTCTCATCGTTGTTTGAATTTACCTCATTTTCGAGATTCTCTTGTTATCATTCATCATATCAATACTTTTCCTAAATATGCACCTTCACCTATTCTAGAAGATGTTTCCCTTTGATGTTAGAATGTTTTCAAGAAGAGGGCAAGTTGATTTTTGAAATAGGACCCCCCCCCCCAAGAAACATGATGATAATATTGTTTACATCTATTACATTTCAAATTTTGTTGGTTCTTTATCTCATGAAAACTCTTCATTTTTATCATATGTTCATCAAAGCACCCCTCTCATTCCCACTCTCTTTTTTACCTCATCATTGATTGAGCCTTCATCCACTTGTATCATGTCTTCATCCACAGGAGTGTCATATGTGAGCCAAACTTAATGTTCTTATAGTGTAGATATAGGGTCCAATGCCTCTATTGTGACATATTATACCTCTACAACGATGTTACCTTAATATGTGGGCACTAGTGCCATATTTTTTCACTTAGACGAAGATATTCTAGAATCCCTTACAAATCCTAAACTATCCATGGTAAAATATGCACCATCAATCCTATTTATTACCTCAAGAGGTGTTTACTCCTCAAAATCCCTCTGTCTAGTACGATGTTGAAATGAAGCAATCCACCCCCCTGGAAATGTTGATTGGCTTAAGAATCATATCTATGCACCTGACACTTTTGAGGAAGCTAATATGGACAACATTTCACCCACCATCAAGGTGGATATTTATGTTACCTCGAGTGTTGCGTAAAAATCCTTCTTGGAGAAAATTGTTCCCCTAAAGTAGTTGCTACCTACAAATATTTTTTTCCAAGAATTCCATGATGCATTTTCTTGGTATTAATCAGGTATGCCTAAACGTGATCCTACCATTATTTAATATCACATCAATCTATGGATAAATTCCATTCTTGTTTGGAAAAATCAAATGCCTATCCACCCTGTTAAGGCTTGGGTCATCAAAGAAAAAATAAACAAACTTCACCAAGCTTGATTTATATATCTAATTGCTTACAATAATGGGTTTATAATATGGTCCCCATAAATAAGAATCAAGACACCATTCATGTCTATATTGATTTCAATGATCTAAATCGGGCCTTCCTCAAAGACAATTACCCGACACCATTCATTGACTAGATTCTTGATGTATGCACTAGACATGAGGTTCTTTCCTTTATGGATGGATTCTCAGGATACAATTGGATTTAGATTCATCCATAGGATCAATACAAGACCACCTTAACTACCCCCCAAGAGACATTTTCTTATAGTGTTATGCCCTTCAAATTCGAAAACATTGGAGCCACTTTTCAACAAATCATGTCATATTATTTTTATGACTTAGTTCATATTATTTTTGCTTATCTTGATGATCTCATCACAGATTGGAAGAAATGATCATGATGTTTAGAATACCTTCATACTATATTTGTTTGGTCTTGAAAGTATAATATATGCTCAAACCCTCTCAAGTGTGTATTATACATGCTATCTAGTCAATTATTGGGATTCATAGTTTCCAAGGTGGGTATCATTGTTGACCCCTTGAAATTTCAAGCCATTTATAAGCTTCCTCCACCTCACACATCATCACTCGGTTTAGTGTCCTGAAACAATTGGTCTCTGACCATGGCTGATATTTTGAGGAAGAAATATGGAATGAGATAGCTTCAATTTTAGGCATTGAGCACCAATATTCATCATGCTATTATTTGCAGGGGAATGGAAAAGTTGATTTCATTAACAAGGTCCTTAAAACAATTCTCCAATGGATCATGAATAAGTACAAGACTAGTTTTCATCATATATCTTCCCTACATTACGAGATTATATGATATTAGGAGTGAAACTTGGAGGAGTTTCAGAGAATACATTGAGTAATATTGTATATAGTATCATAGTATTCCAAGAATTGAGGAATTACAGAATTTGAAGAAGTAGCAGGAAGCATTATCAGGCTCTATGTGATGGTTGGTTGATGGGGATGATTTAATGTAAAGTTTTATTATCTCTCATATATTATTGCGTGGAAGGAAGGGGAAAGGATGGAGACGTCAACCCTCTCTTGATATTGGAGGATTGTATATTCCTCTTGGAGGTTTATCCCTCCATTTATTTTTGGAATTTTTAGCTACCTTTGGAAGTCATTACTTCCTTTGAACAATAACAATTGATTATTTCTCATATATTGTGCATGGTGTATTATGGTGTATTGGTGTAACTCTTATACTATTGTTCATTTCTCATTGGATATAATTGAATGGTTTAAGTATAAGTTGAAAATGTTTTTAAATTGTACTTGATATTGATTCACCCCCTATTGGCCCTTGACCAAGTTTTGGGAGCACTTGGTCATATTTGACCGTTTTGGGGAATTCGAAAGCCTATCGAAGATGGAGTGCCAGACGAAGCGGAGATTGTAGAATCTCGGCCCACTTTTGGGTCCCTTTTTGGGTTTTGGGAATATGTAATGGGAAAGGGATGTCGGATCGTGGGTTTACCCATGCTTAGGCCCATTTTGTGTGTATAAATAGAAGGATAGGCAAATGTAAGAAAAATAGAGAAAGGAATATTGTATCTATGTGATATAGGCTATGTTCCAAGTGGGATCTGTGTGATCGAGGTGTTGTGAATTCTATAGGCTTGCAGAGCTTAGTGCAAGTCCTTGTGTTGAGATATAGAAGGATTTGTGTTGTAAGGCAAGGAAGAAGGATCTAGCGATCTACATAGATATTTTGTCCTATGCGCAATAGGTTTTGGTGGCTCCGTGCTTGTAACCAATTGAAGATGTTAATAAAGAAGAAGAGTCGGTGGACGTAGCCCCAGAGTGGGGGTGAACCACGTAAATCTGTGTGTTATTCTTTGTGCTTTGACTTGATGTGTTTATCCCTGCTATTCCAAAATGATTTGATATATTTAGATGGATATAATAATTCTTTGTGCTTCATTAGATGTGTATGAATAGTATATATGATATGTATGAAGACGCTTAGTGTTGATCTACTGGATCTGATCTGTTTTACTGTTGTTGAGTACTAAGATACCTTAGATCTAAGTGAATGATGTGATGCTCTGTGTTATCTGCGAAGTATAATAAGGGTTGAATATTGATGAATGATCAATTCTAAGTTCTTTGTAAGCGATATAATCACAGACCTGTTTCCCAGCTAAGGTTGTAGACACCTGAGTCTCGCAACCACCCCTGCTTCTACATCGGGTGAGACTTCATCTGCTTCACAGGTGTTGTCGAAAGGGTCGGTAGTTAGGGTTTTGTTGGTGCGTTGTTGTAGCATTGAACCCTGGGTATGATCCTGTGCCAACACCCCCCTCTCAGTATCAAAAATTGGTATCAGAGTGGGTTACCTTCAGTACAGTTTAACCACGGGAAGGAATATCCTAAGAAGAAATGGAAGACAAAATTCCAAATGGGATTCCACCATTAGATGGAAGCAATTTTGAATACTGGAGTAATAGAATGGAAAATTACTTGAAAGATATTGGGGAAAATGTTTGGCTCTCAATTGCTTTAAGATACAAATATTTGAAGAAACCAAAAACTGCAGCTCAGAAGGAAGCAAAAAGGAACAACAAATTGGAAATAGATACCATCCTGGATGGATTGACAGATTCAGTGAAATCCAAGGTGGGATCATGTGCATCATCAAAAGATCTTTGGGACAAGCTACAAGACCTTTATGCAAGGGAAGAAGCAGAAGAAGAAGAAGAATTTGAAGCAAATTACAACATCTCATATTTCAAAGAAGCAAATAGAGGTCATTTCTTTTGCTTTAATTGTGAAGGAGTAGGACATGTTGAATTTGAATTTCCTCATCCAAGGATTGAAAGAGATGACACTGAAGAAGAAAATTCCAATGAAGAAGAAGAAAATCATGAAGTAGAAATTATTCAACAAGAAGATGAGAATCTTAAAAAATTGAAGCATGTTGAGATTGAAAATAGCAAGCTCAAGGACACGCATAGAAAACTAAGAAGTGAATTGGGTAGTTGTGAAAAGACAGTTGTAATCTTGAAGAAACAATTAGAATACTTTGAGAAACTAAGAGAAGAAAACGTTTCCTTGAAAACTCTACTCGAAGAAGAAAGAAGAATAGGAGAAGGAATGTCCAAATGATGAAGAAAGAAGAAGATTGTGAGAAACTTGCACAAGAAGTTGTCTCATTGAGGAAGAGCTTAAGAAACTCTCAAGTTCCAAAAGAATTAACACATATTGGATGCATGGGTGAAACTTCATACAAAGAAGATCCAAATACCAACAAGAAGGTTGAAGAAAGAGCTACACAGACAGCTGATGAGAAGTGGACCATGATACCAGAAAGAAGGAATGATTACAAAAGAAATGAATATCCAAGAAGACCTCCTACCTTCAGGAATCAAAGAAGCTTCAATCAGTATGAAGGAAACTACAGAAGAGTATATCATGAACTCAAATGGACTACACAAAGAAGGTCACTTACTCCAAGGTATCAAAATTTCTTTCTTGGTCATTGTTATACTTGCAAAAAATTTGGACATAAGGAAATTAATTGCAAAATCAATGAAAGGAACAAATATGCAAGAAACATGAATGGTGTAAATAGAAGATATGTAAATAATCGTGGATTTGTCAACAGAAGTTATAATTCATTTTCCCCATTGATGGACAAAAATATTGTGTGCTACAAATGTAATTATCTTGGTCACAAAGCACGAGATTGCAGATATATGAATGAAGATGTCCCTATGCCAACCACGGTATGGAGAAGGAAAGAGATTCCAAACAATGAATATTGTCGAATAGCATTGACCGTTGAAGAATGTAAAGAAGAATATGAATGGTACATAGACAGTGGATGTTCTTCATGTTGATGTTTGGACAACATCGGGAAGACATTCTCTAAAGATAATAATTAATAAGTAAATGATAATAATAAATAGTTATTTGAGTATTCAAGGGATGCACCCTTTCATGGATGGTCACCTTATGTTCCCTATATATGGAACACTCATTATTATAATAATACATCTAATATCTCTCATATCTCATATGAATAAAAACCAACATGGTATCAGAGTGGGACTGGGTTGACTCCCTCACGGGAGGGCCCAGGAAAATGAGAGATAGCTTGCAATGTATCATAGCAGCGGGGTAATGTACAACCCTCTACGTCATATACAAATATCAGGTAGATATTAATATGAGATTACATATCTATTAAACAGTTTAAGTTGTCAGTATGTATAACTTCCGTTAAAAAGATTAAAGATATACGGATATCTTTCCAATGGCTCGTTGAAACCCTTAGCCACGTCCATAATCTTACATATGAACAATAACAGATTTGAAGGTTGAGTTAGAAAACTGAATATTTGTCATGAGAGAGACATGATCATGAGATTGTGTCAAGTCGTTTGGAACCCTGGATGATCCACGCTGTAATATTACCAACACAATGTTGAATTGGTATTGTCATGATCTGCAAATAAAAGAAGAATGAAGTTGTCCTTAACTTCGTCGTCAGTGAGAGAATCCATTTCACCCTACTCGTCAACATGAGAGAGAAAGAATGAAAACAGATCTTGCTCCAGAGAATCCTTTTCCTCATGTAGCGCAATTTTCCTCTTATGAATAACACCACCAAGTTGTTTGTGAATGGAATTAGCTGCAAGTTTGGCTTTATTATATCACAACGATGGTTTGAGAATGAAATTGTGATTAGGGTTTGTGAGTTCCATGCTCGAAACGACGATAGGATGAGCTATCTTGTCATGGAGCTCTGCGAGGATGGAGAATTGTTTGATAGGATCATTGCCAGGACATTTAAATGAGCCATTGTTTCCATTACACGCACCATTGTTGAAGTTGTCCAACTGTGTTCGATTTTGTGCAGACGTTGCATGATATTCTCATCTTGTTCGAGGGTGACTGCCTTTTTTACAGGATTGTGTCACAGCTATTTACAAGAAATGGTGGCGAGATTCACTATCCGAGAAGGGATAAGTGGTACACTTATTCGATAAGGAATAAGTGCAGTTGGGATTATAACCCAACGTCACATGTGGAGAGAACATGAGTACAAGTCAAGGGAGTTGACCCTTGACGTCATACACTATGGGAGTTGACCCTAGTGTTTCTAGAGGGTGTAGCCTCTAGAAGTCCAACTGGGAGTGCCATGTGTGATAAACTTTCTCCAGATCGTACTCCTCTGTGAATTGAGTTGAGTTGATTTGTGAGGACACTTATCCGAGAAGGGATAAGTGGTACACTTATTCGAGAAGGAATAAGTGCAGTTGGGCTTATAACCCAACGTCCAATGTGGAGAGCACATGAGTACATGTCAAGGGAGTTGACCCTTGATGTCATACACTATGGGAGTTGACCCTAGTGTTTCTAGAGGGTGTAGCCTCTAGAAGTCCATATGGAGTTCCATGTGTGACAAACTTTCTATAGATCATACTCCTCTGTGAATTGATTTGAGTTGATCTATGAGGACATGTGTTCAAGAAGGAATAAGTGAATTTGGGCGTATAGCCCATCGTCCCACGTTCAGAGAACATGAGGACATGTCAAGGGAGTTGACCCTTGATGTCTCACACTATGGGGAGTTGACCCTAAGTGTTTCTAGAGGCAGTAGCCTCTAGAATTCCACCTGGGAGTGCCATGTGTGACAAATATTTTACAACTATGGTGGTTTTGTACCACTGGCGGAGACTGCGTTTCTGTGGACAGTAGTTGTGTACTACTATGGAAAGATACCTCCCTAGCTAAGAGGGAGTGTTGATGTTTCAACATCGGGCATAACTTCTCCTACATTGGGCTGCAAACCAAGGGAGATAGGATACATTTATCACAAAGGTGCACTTGTGGTAAATGGGCCCAGACGTAGTCCTTCCTTGATCATGACAAGGAATAATATGGACTCGAGGTGCTTGAAGTGCTTTCCATGTTTTAGTTAGCATCAAGCCGACATTCACTCATAGGTGTGTGCATGTGGTGAAATATCTTGGTGTGGTCTTTGTCCTATTCATGGTGATTTGACAAGGAATGATAAAGATATTTAATTGGCTCAGAGGGAGCATCACGGAAGGAGTTTCTCCTCAGTTCGGGTGGGAGAGAGATGTCTCCCAAGACTGAAAGATAATTGTCATGAGTCTAGGGTGAAGTTTGTATACTTCAAAGACAAGAGTGGCATGTTGCAGAATGTCTCCCTCATTGAGAGGCAATGTTGATGTTTGGACAACATCGGGAAGACATTCTCTAAAGATAATAATTAATAAGTAAATGATAATAATAAATAGTTATCTGATTATTCAAGGGACACACCCTTTCATGGATGGTCACCTTATGTTCCCTATATATGGAACACTCATTATTATAATAATACATCGAATATCTCTCATATCTCATATAAATAAAAACCAACACTTCACACATGACCGGGGATCAAGACAAATTCATCAGTTTGAAGAGAAAGGGTGGCAATGTTGCATTTGGAGATGACTCGTCTGCCAAAATACTTGGAGAAGGTGTAGTAGAGCTTGGAAGCAAAAATGTAAATGCAAAGAATGTCCTATTGGTTGAAGACTTGAAGCATAATCTACTCATTGTTAGTAAAATGTGTGATCAAGGATACACTCTTACGTTTGACTCCTGAAAATGTAAAATCAGAGAAAATAACTCAGGAAGATTGGTTGCAACTGCAACAATAAGACCGAACAACATATACATCCTAGACATGAAGAAGAGAGAGAAGACAGAAGCCACTCAAAAGGATTCCAAGGAAGAAAAATTCCCAAAGACCAAAAATAAGGATGAAGTATTATTGAGTGCCACATGTTCAGGGGGAGCAGCCCCAAAGAAGAGAGTTACCTTTTTCCATTAAACTCAGGGGGAGAAGCCCTACCCTTT
>ML787086.1:609501-623205 GCA_009831015.1 Picea engelmannii
AGAAGGAAGTACATGTAGGCCCTGAAGATAATTAAAGAAAAGAATTACAAAATAAGAAAGTGTCAGGTCAGCCCTAATGTTAAAAGGAAGTGACATAAATGGTATAAATACATATCATTATACATTCATTTGATACACAAGTCTAATTTCAGAGGACATCAAAACTAAAGAAGGTCAGATTTCAAGGGAGGATGAAGTCTTTTGGTGATGTGTTCTAAGGTATGTTATTTACAGGTCATCTTACCATTTTCGCTATAAAGTTTTTTTCTAGAATGATTCAGATGGTGAAATTGCTATGTTATTGAGAAGATATATCAAGGTACCTATGGTAAAATTTTCAGCTCTTTATTCACTATAATTATGGATATACACTCTGTGGAAGATAGGGTTTTTGACCAGTCCTTAAGCTAGTCATTAAATAGGTGTTCTGGGTAAAACAATCATAACTTCTTCATAGAGAATACAAATGAAGTGGGAACAATTTCATTGGAAATATTATGGAATATATTTTCTTGTGTGCGAGTTTCAGAATATGATGTTAAATATTGAGCGCGAGGCATTATGTACAAGTTCACTCTCCTGAATAAACCATAATTGAATTAAGTCTACCATTATTTCTATAACTTCCTTTTGGGGAGGATTCAATGAGTGAAACTTGGAGGAGTTTCATAGAATACATTGAGTAATATTGTCTACAGGATCAGATTGTTCCAAGAATTGAAGAATTATAGAAGTTGAAGAAGTCTCAGGAAGCATTATCAGGATCTATGTGATGGTTGGTTGATGGGGATGATTTAATGTAAATTTTTATCATCTCCCATATATTCTTGGGTGGAAGTAAGGGGCAAGGATGGATAGGTCAACCCTCTCTTGATATTGGATGATTGTATCTTCGACTTGGAGGTTTATACCTTCCTTTATATTTGGAAGTTGTAGCTACCTTTGGAAGTCATTACTTCCTTTGAACAATAACTATTGATTACTTCTCATGTATTGTGCATGGTGTATTATGGTGTATTGGTGTAACTCTTATACTATTGTTCATTTCTCATTGGATATAATTGAATGGTTTAAGTATAATTTGAAAAGGTTTTTAAATTTTACTTGATATTGATTCACCCCCCTCTCAATATCAACAAAAGCCAAATACTTTGATACCCATTACACGTAAATTCATGCAACATGATAAAAACGCCCATGAAACTAACATAAAATTTAAATTCCTGAATGCACACCATTTTAGGTATACACAACAATTAAACTCAACATTAACAAGAAATAAACACATTGAATAGGAACACTTCTCTTATAATCAATCAAACAACTAGCTACAGATGATAGACATTCCACCCAACCATAGACTCTGTTGATCCAGTTCTCGTAGCAGTAGTTCATACCTAAGATGAGGCATGCATCCACAAGAAAGGATGTCTCTTGTGACTAGATATTGTCCACTCATAACCCAATATCCAGTAAGACACACAACAAGCCAATTACTACAACTATTCCAATACACTATCTCTCTTTCCCCTCAACTTGTACAACCAAAGGCATGGGATCCCCTTCTTTACCATGTAGTCCCTCGGGCTATCCCACTTCCCTTGAGGGCTCTAACACATGTTGGCCAGGAAATATGTCTACCAAGGAGTCTAGGAATTCCAAATATAACAGAAGAATGTACAACAACAAACTCACTCGCTCTTGGGTAATCTCCTTAACAGAAAAATCACTCGTGGGCCAAAAAACCTATTTCTTCATGCATTTACTAGCTCCAACTAGCTATCCTCAATACCCACTATGGCTATCTTCTCTTCCCAACACCTAGAACTCCATTTTCCTCATTACACCTAGCTCTAAACTCTCATTTTCTCCATATTCAAATTTATTTTTCTCCCATGCATGTTGACTCTCACATTTCATGAAGTTGATTGTACTGAGGCTCATGCTTTCAATAACTAGGTGAGGTGACTTTCCCACCAAACCTCTTACATGCATTCAATGATTGGTATGATAAGTCAAAGGAGGTAAATATTAATAATAAAAGGATTTAGAAAAGTGGCTTGGGTTTACTAGGAATGTGGAATTTTGTCTTGGACACCCGTTATCCCCCTCTCTCTTGTGGAAACATATCCCCCATGACTTTGTACATGTCTGTCTGTGGTCGATGGTGTATTTTATTTTTATTATTTTCAATGCATATTTTAGATATTAAATCACTTATCCCAGAACCATACATCGTATTTACAATATACATAACTAATCTAGGGATTAAAAATTGGGGTGTTACATAATATTTTAGTGTGATTGTTTGAATTCATTTCATTTACACACATCCCCAAAAGTTAGAATATCTTTCTAGATACCATTTCAAATAGAATTATGGATTGGAATTTATCACATGTGTTAATAAGAAGATAACTTATTGCATTCACATCTAATTTCCTACACACGCCATCATATGTAAGTAAATCATATATTTCACATTTTGGATTGGAATTTATCACATGTGTTAATAAGAAGATAAGTTATTGCATTCACATCTAATTTCCTACACACACCATCATATGTAAGTAAATCATATATTTCACATTTTGCATTCATCACATTTGAAAAAATTATTCACACCAAAGACCACATCCATAATGCATATTTAAATATCTATGTGTCCACCAAAATAAATTTTTTTTACATAGGAGTCAATAACTCTATAGTTGATGCATTTCTATCACATGCTAATTAAAAAAACGGGGGCATGTTCCTTCATTGATTTGAATTTTTATACACTTGTGTTGATTTCATGTGCACATTTATGCTATGGTATCAGTTGGTACATGTGTAGGATTTTGTCATGGAAGCTAGAAAATACTTAATTATGTTGAATTTCCCTATCCTTTCCCCTTGGATGTGCCTTTAGGACCACCCTTGCTTGAGTATATGGCTTATCCCATCCATTTCTTTCATTTGTCATTTACCCTATGGTAAATATTTACCCACATGGGTACCCTAGATTAGTGACCCTTGTTACATTTTGGCACACATGTTGCCGCATCTTCCTTTGGATTGGAGTCCATATAGTCTACATTCTATATTTAAGCCTTGTGCATATTTTATCATCATGTTTACAGCCTTATCCCTCAGACTCCCACATTTTATTTGGATGGTATAGTATATGTTGAGTCATCACTTGTCATAAGCTCCTTCCTTCCTCCATACTATGAAAATTATTTGGTTTTATGCCTCCATTCACATAGCCTCAATGATATTACCATTAATACCCCTACATGTGGTTGCTTCTACTTGCATTTTTCACCCTCTACATTATATTCATTTGGTTGCTCACTAGGGCATCTATGTCCTTATCTCTCCCCCCAATTTTTTCAAGTGGTACCCCTTTTGGGATTCCATTTGGATGGTGTGTCTCTCGACACATTGTTTGATTAATTTTCAGGTATCCCCTCATTGTGATATCACCTCCTCACCTGGCACCCCTTTGGAAATACTAGGTGGGTATTGTGATTCTTTGGCACATGTTCCTTTCTTGGTAGAATCCATTTGTTTCCTATGTTCAAAGAATCTGTAATGAGTCACCCTTGTGTCCCATAGAGTCTGTTAAGTTCCTCCCAAGTAATGTTAGATTTCACCCTTGTTTCCATAATATTCTATCTAGATTTTTCGATCCTTGGCCTTCAATTGTCCACTTTTCACTAATTCGTCACATAAATAACCTTTTGTCTATTAATTCACCATTCCTTATGGAATGGTTTTAGTTGCTACTAGTTCAACGTTTCCTTTCTAATTCAAATAAGGGAAGTCACGAGTCCATCTCTTTTTGTCTTACATCCCTATCCTCATGTCAATCCTTGTTAGTTGTGATATTGTGACTTATACCTCATGTTGGATTTTGAGGGTTCCCTTGTCCCTTGCTTCTAGTGGGCCTTCCCTTATCAAATTTAGCACATGTATTCCAAGGGTTTGGTTTATAGGGTGTGGGATCATTTTCCTCATTTATGGGTTACCTCGAACTAAGTAGGAAAAGTCATAATTTCTCCTTGACTTGGTAATTTCTCATGTGCTTGACTCTATATCATTATCACATTGTTGAGATTTGTACACTTGGTGTTTTAGTGTTCCATATTATCAAACTTGTGTGAGTTGTATAATCCCTTAGGAAGGAGTTTACCTTCAAGTATATCCCCACATGTTCTAACCACAACATTTGTTTACATATATATAACTTCAATTGTCATTCTTTGGATGCTATTTGATAATGGTTCTTAGGGATTCCTCTTATCCCTAAGTGCCAACATACTTTCCCATATCAACACCAAAAAATTTATTCTAGGGTTTAGTCTTGCCAAGTTGTATACCTTGGTCACATTTTCCTCATTGATGGGTTACCTCAGACTAGTATGGATATTCATCATTGCTCCTTGACTTCGTTGTTAGTTAAGATTTCATTTAGTGGTAAGTTGATGGGATTTTATCAAAATGAACTTAGATTCAATTATAAATATTTATAAAGACTTTACTTGATAATATAAAGCATGGGATTTACCTCTAATACACACGAAACGTGAGTTTGGATCCCATCCCAATTAAAAATTGATTGGTTTTATGAAGACAAAAAAATTGTTGTAATGATTTGCAAAAAACCAAGCTGCTTCTAAGCATAAAATGCTTTTGATTGACTAGAAAATATTGGCAAATCTCTCCAATTATAAAATTCCTATCTCTCTTATCCTCTCCTATTTGGATAATCTAATTGAATATAATAAAATATCATATGATATGATATTGACGGTGTTTATATGAACTCACTTTGATGCACTTTGCTTGGTGCTATGGGGGGAAATCCCCCTAATCCAAGTCTAGCGACTAGGCAGAGCCTTGACACCTTAAAAGACTGAAAAGTTTATGTTCTACCCAAATCCAACAAGACCTAATGATAATCAAGGGAAGGGAGAGGAGATTAAATATCTACCTTAAGTCCTTCCTTCTATTGTAGATCCCTTCATGTCTCTGTCTGTTCCAAGCTTAGAAGCCTCTGCCAAAGATGGATTGAAACCAATTTACAAAACAAACTATAACAACATATGCATAACTATAAAGATCATCTAAAAGTATATATATTCATGAAAACCATTTATAAATGTAAACATAAAGACACATAGATCTGGGAAAAGAATATTTATCTTTTATTGATAACAAGATTGGAAGTTACAACCTGAATCTTGTCGGTGCCACTCCACGAACCTCACCTGGGTTCCTCTAATTTGACTCCAAGTGCATTATTCCCAATATGCTATCCTCACAACCAACATGCCAATATAGGGGAAATGGATGTATTTTATAAAGAGGATGAATGGTAGGGAATGTCGAGGATGAAACTTAGAGTAGGATGCAAAAAGACTTAGAATACAAGGGAGAAATTCTAGCAGAGTTCACTTGCCTCCTTTTCATATGCCCAAATGACCCCCCTAGGGCCCTTTTTATATGGAGAAATGATGGTTATTTGGTTTTCATAAGGGCTACATGAGGAAAAATGGTTGTACAACCTAAAATATCTCGTAAACTTCGTCGAAAAGCGCGGAATTTATTATTTTTTGCAAATTTTTAGAGTACATGCGGGCTTGCATGAATGCAACTAGTGTATGTATGTGGGATTTTAGGTATGAAACTAGCATATGTACATTCTCTGCATATGTATCAGGGCACATACACCATACAAAAAGTTTTTTTTAAGAGGAACTCCAGCAAAAATGGTTGGCAGATGTGTGAATAAGTAGGCCAACATAAAAAAATGCATGGGAGTGGAATTCTTAGCTATAACACTTAGGCATTATTTAAGTAAATAAAATATGAAATACATACATTCAAACACTCTTATCCCAAAAAAATTTAGTGTTTTCTAGCAAATACTTGTAATATCATGAGTAGTTTGAAATGATCTCACTCAAACTATATTTCTAAATCTATTCTTAACAATCCAAACTCAATCATTGTTTCCATTGTAATCATGCCAGAGGACCAAACTATATCTATGACCCAACTATCAATCTCTCAGGATTGGTTGGCTCAAAAGTTTCTTTAAAAAAGAATACACCAATATGGTACTGAAAATTAGCCCCTATTTTGAGGACTCCAATGACCACACTCCATACATTTTTCTTAAATATTTTTTTATTACACCCATATTCTTTCCATAACCTCGGATATTCACACTTACACTTAAAAAAAAAATCATTCACTTACATTTCATTCCCCATACCATTGTGTGGATTGGATACCCCAATCATACTATCCCCACAACCAAAGGAATCAACTTAAAAAATAGAACCATCAAGTTTTTGTAGTGCCAAAAAATTTTCTTGGTATCACAGGGATTCAATGACATTGCACTTCTAAGTCTCCTTTCTGATTGGCAAAGCAACATGACTGCATTATTTTTAGAAACATTAAAATGATATTTTAGGAGGTTAATAAGAAATCTGACAATCATTTGTTTTGATATGAGTGTGATTGTAAACAATGTTTTCTTTATTTTTCTCTCTTTGTGTATATTGTAGTGTTGTTAATTTGTGAAGCTCAATAGAGAATCATGTTTATGGATTAGATTTAGTTGACAATGACATTGTTTTGATTTTGATTCTTGTATGGATCCGTATTCCATCATGTGGTTTATATAGAGATGAATCCCTTATTATTATTTCAAGTACTATATCAAAGATTCATTAATTGAATCATTATTAAAGAGCTAGAGCTCCTATTTATAAGGATACATGAGGTTGTTGAACTATGGGATAGTGTTAAAACAAGGCTAAATTATTGCAAGCTATAAATCAATTCAAACATGGATAAAGACAAATAATCGAGCTCTAAAAATCCTTGCTACATAATTATATTCAAGAAATCAGATTATTGAAATGATAAAGGAAAATCATCAACTTGTCAAATAAATTGCTACATCCTATCAAGTGAGCACAAAATTTTAGAGACAAATCATTGTGATTTAAAACTAAAAAGTTAACATATAAACAATTTTAAGAGTACAAACCAATTCTCCATATAAACCTTATGTAATTTCCCTGAGATAAAATTCCATCCCACGCTTACAACAATAGTGAAAACTCTAAAATGTGGATAGCTAGGATTGTAAATATTTTTTTTTCATAGAAAAAAAAGTGTTGTGGTAGAGGAAAGAAATGGGAAAAGTCACCATTTACATACCTAGTGTGTGCCCAATACTACATACCACATGGATTTTTGATTTCCTTCGCCTCTCCACGCTCAAGACTATGAATCCACTAAGGTAAATGGTGAGAAACGTGTTATAGATATGAAACCATCAATTGTATATCATGTATATTTTGCACTTGTATCTTCTACTCCAACCATGATTTTACTAATCCCTTTCATCCCTCTTGTTTCTCAACTCTACTACACAACTTGAATATCTAAATGCAATTGGATATCTAAGGTTGGTAAACAACATGAGGATTTAGTGGAGGGCTATTAAACAAGGAGGAAAATATGCGTAGGTTCCATGTATGCTTTCTATGGTCGATGATGAGGAGAAAATTAGAGGGAGGTAAAAGCTTTCAATGGAATTTGACAAGGGATTTTATATTCCCCCAATATTCCCCCTTACACACCACCAAATACCTATATTACTGAGTAATTTAAAACACCTTCTTAATCCCTAATTACTAACCAATATATTGGTTATGCTTTAACCTAATTTTAAATTCCTCATTGTGAACATACATGTTAAATTACTACCTGGTTATTGATACTTTTATCCACTCTTTCCAACAAGGTTGTAACTTTTGTTTTTTTTGAAGACAAGGTAAGAATGTTCATGCAACAAAGACAAATCAATCCATTACTTATCGATTATTCATTGATTGTACTAAAATATATCACTATGTTTCCCAGCATCTGAAGTTGTTATGTGATAGAACTTGCAAACAACCACTAAAATGCATCACAATGTAAACACAACCAAAGTTATATAAGCTATATAATTACTAGCATGAAGATACCAAGATTTTTACATCTATACTAAAATAAATGCAACCATGTTGTTTAAAGAAATAAATTCAAATGGACATCATAAGAACACATAACTTGCAAAAATGAGACTCGAAAACACTTAAGTGTTGTACTCACTTAAACAATACACAGTAGAGAGTACAACACTTGGTTTCTAATTTATGTATTAGAACAAGTCTAGATGTTGTGAATGTTTGTTAATATGGTATTATGGTTTTGGGGTGTATTAGTTCCTTAAAATAAAAACTGAAACTAGGAAACTTGTATTATAAAAGCTACAGCAAAAAGATTAACAATAGAATACAAAACAAATGTCTCTATTTTTCATATAAGAGTGACAACTTTCAAAATTCATAGAGAAAAATTTACAAAAGTTTACACTTATTACATCCCAATGATTCTTGTATAAAAACTTACAAGTATATAACTTTTAAAAGACTCCTAAAATTCTAATTACGTTAATAAACATAAAAAAAATAATGAAAGACATGACGACTATTAGCTTCTTCCTCCCCATGATTTGTAGGAAGAGAGTTTTGATTCTCCAGCTCCATATCTTCCAACATATAATGCACTATATCTTCTTCCTTTAGGTCTTCCTAAACATAGTTTATGGACATTCTATGGTTGGAATCAACTAAGTTTAATTCTTTGCTTAGATTGATAACCATATTTCTCAACGTATTACACTTAGCCTCTAGTTCATCAATTTTATGTTTTTGTTGCACAAGGGTATTCATGATTAAATCTATTTGTGATGTGCACTAGTGTTCATTGTTGTGGACATTAGAGGTCACTGAGAAAAGGGAATATTTGTTGCACTAAATTGAATCCTCATGTCTTCTTAATACCCTCATGAATTTCTATGCTTCCTTGTAATCCATATGAACAACATACCTCCAAAAATAATAAAAATAAATCTTAATTGATATGTTGCAAGTCTCAGATTAAGGCACAAGAGAGAATAAAATGATCATTTCCAAGACTTAATGAGAAATCACCTTCTCCACAAATAAAACCCAAATATCTAGAATTCCCTATAGTTGAGGAGAATAATGATTAAGGGTTCAAAGCTCAAAATATACTAGAGAAAATTCACCAAATAAGAACCTTGAATGCAAAGAAGAACTAGTTGACGAGGAGGGTCTATGCCAAAAAGACTCTAGAGGAAGAAAAAGTATTGAAAGTATACCAAAGCCACACATAGAACCATACACAAAGTACTTCCTTCCCTCAAGGACCAATGCCAATAACAAACTCCTTCTTCACACCCGAAGGAAAATTCTAATAAACTAAAGTTCCATAGCTAACCATAGTCAAAGGGAAGGTCTTACTAGGATTGGTTGGTCAATATTCCTCTTTGCATCATAGCAGACACCTTCCTCACTACAGACCATTATCCCACCTTGTTGAAACATTCGTTCAACAATGGCTTCAAGATACGAAGCAACCATTGATTCATATATATGAATGAGGGAGTGCACATCCTTTCAAATCTATAATCTATACTTGAAATTTGGTGGTAGTGATAACAAGTGGCAATTAATTACCATGCTAAGAGTCCTTGTGTTCTTGATCAAACATTACTAAAGTTATTAACGAATGAGGTGAAAGCACCACCCCTCATTTTCCAAATGAATCTGGGACTGTAGAAGACTGTTGCATTGGCCAATGAATATGCCTAATGATTAGGTTCTCAGAGAACCTGGTAAAATGAATCCTTGTGCAGATTACCAATCTCCCTTTGGACTCGAGTTATGATTGAAGTGATTTTTCTATTTGAGGGGATTTTTCTTGAAAAAAAGATATTGATTCTTATGCTTGAATATTCAATGACAATCAGAGAGCTTGGTCTAGCTTCTAATTAGTTCAATAATTAATCGGCTTAGATAAATTAATGATTTAATTAATTAATTAACTTTTAATACTTTAATAACTTAATTTACCTTAATTATAATCATTAATTAATCTAATTGGGGTGTTACATTTTTCTAAAAGGATACCCTAGCAAAGTGCGTAGGCCTATGCTTGATTATTTGTAGCCCTTCCAAGGCCCGAAGAATGTGATTTTTCTAGATTTCTCTCGGAATCCAGAATAATCCCCTCCACACCTGCCACCCCTAACATATTAATTCATTTTTTAAACAAGACTAAGAATATAATCAATACAACTATGTTAGACCATGTTATTACATAACATCAACTATTTCAAGTCAAACATGAATTAATAAGAGATACTCTCTCATCAAATAAATAAACATCTTATAAACTGAATATTTTTAGATAAGCACAATCATTAGTTCTTTTAGATCAACCATGCAACAAAGTGGTGAAAGCTTTGTAAAATCACTTGTAATGCAACTAGCTTTTCTTTTCTCAATGCAATTTTGAAACTTTAAAACTTTTTAAAATCACAAAATAGCTTTTAGCATTTGAAAATTCTCATAAGAACCTTTCTTTAACTTCTTTGTCTCTAGATAATCATTTGAATAAATTACAACAAAAATCCTTACCAACTTACTAGAAGGCTAAGGCTTACAATTTTTTCAATTCCCAATTTCTCTACTTACAAGCATAGAATTCCATTAATGAATTTATTAATTTCATTGGCATTTTAGTGACTATAACAAGGATCTATCTTCTATGATTACTATACTAACTAGATATGGAATGGAATGGAATGGAATCTGAAAAAGCTAGAGAAGTGGCACAATCTCAAAGTTATGTAATGTCACTTGTGGTGCTATTTTTTGGGACAATAACCACATGTGATCTTTTATCCTATGACACTTGTGCTATGTTTAATGGAAAATTTCTTTCATAATTGCACTATTACACATCTAAAATATTCTTGCTTGAAGACTTTTATGATAATAATTGCAAGTGTGCCAAAAGAAGGGAAATATAACTTTTATCCTATTTCTGTAAGCAATCTCTATATAAAAAATAAAATGATAATGATTCCTATTGAGAAAAAGCATTGGAATCTTTGTCTCACTAAACTTTGATAATTTTAATTTGCTTGTTTGAGTTCATTAACAAAAATATCTTAGTTAAATAGCACAACTATAACATTAAGTAACTTTCTGAAATTCCATTGCAAAAAACACAAAAAATACTAGAAAACTAAATTAACAATCATTATTCTTTCAATAATTATATCAATGTGATTTTGAAAACACTATTTAGACTATAATCTCTTATGTTCCATCCATAGAAGTCATTCATCATTGTTCACTTAAAATTTTATTTTGCTTTGCAAGGAATTATGATAGAAGTTTGAAATCATGATAAGAGTTATTTAAGAAATAAAATAAAAAAACAAGAAGATGTGTTTTGATGGTCTTAGAGTTTGAAAAATACAAGTTTTTAAAAAATTAAATTAATAATAACAAGGTGTAGTGTGAGAGTCCATGATAATCACACTTGGTATATTTTAAATATTTTTATTAAATATTGTTTTTTCAATTTTAATAAAAAAAAATCAATACAAGTAAATGAAATTTATAAAAACTAATTTGAAGAAAAACTAAATATTAATTAAATATTAAGAAGAAAAAATATACAATAATAATAAGTTGAATGATTTACTTAATAAAATAAAAAGTGTAAAAAAAAAAATTTAATTTTAACCTAACAAAAAAAAAGTTACTTCTGGTTTAAATGAGTATAAAATTTAGAGTTAAAATTGTAATAAATAATAATAAGTTAAATGATTTACTTAATAAAATAAAAAGTGTAAAAAAAAAATTAATTTTAACCTAACAAAAAAAATGACTTCTTGTTTAAATGAGTATAAAATTTAGCGTTAAAGTTGTTATAAATAATAATAAGTTAAATGATTTACTTGATAAAATAAAAAATGTAAAAAAAAATTAAATTTTTACCTAACAAAAAAAATAACTTCTTATTTAAATGAGTATAAAATTTAGGGTTAAAATTGTTATAAATAATAATAAGTTAAAATTATTTTAAACAAAGATCAATTGTAAAATTATAAATTTATATTCCAATGTATAAAATTATAAATTAATATTTCAATGTATAATATTTTCTCAAACCTACTATGTAACATAAAAATATAAGGGCAAATTGAACCTACTATGTAACATAGAAATATAAAGGCAAATTGAATTTTAGTTTTATATAAAAGAGTTATAAAAAGGAACATACTGCCCTCACCCAACTTAATATAAGAAAAATAGAAAAGAAAAATTGCTTTGAGACCTCAATCGATACAATTATCAAAAATAACTTTTACTGTAATAAAAATATAAGTGCTTTATAAAAATGTAAAAATATAATCACAGCCCATGAAACCTTCCATTTATTAAATGATGTGTGACAGATGTTTCTATAGATTTCTTCATAATCTTTAGAAACCCATATCCCCACAGCAATTTTGTATGATTTTATAGCTGACAAGGTATTTCTGGCTATAAATCATATACCTCTGACGGCATATGGGCTCTTCCAACATTTTGAGTTCGCTTCCTGTGTGAATCAGGGCCAAATCCTTTGAAAAAGCATGAATAGAAACTTTTAAAAAAAAAGCATGAATAGAAACTTCAAAAAAAGCATGAATCAAAATTGAAGAAAAGCCTGAGAGCCTCGTTTTTGAATTACTCATCTCCCAAGGGTTCCTTCGGTTAGACTCGTCTACAAAAAGCATGAATCAAAATTGAAGAAAGCCTAAGAGCCTCGTTTTTTAATTACTCATCTCCTCAGGGTTCCTTTGGTTAGATTCGTCTACTTTTTGGATTTATCCTTCGGTTAGAGAGGTGCATAAAGTCCTAATTCGTTCAAGAGAGAGAAAATTTGTCTCATCTGCAACAGTTCATTGTAGTGAGAGGGACCAAGGAATCATCTATCCGTTGGAAGGAAGGATATATTATCTGGAATCTCACACAATTTCAACATGTACCTCCTCCTTTCTCCTCTATCAATTGTCTGGTCTGGTGTCTCTGTGATTGGATTTATGAGTCTGAGTCTCTGTGTGGTTCTATGTCTGGTCTGGTGTCTCTGTGATTGGGTTTATGAGTCTGAGTCTGCTGTCTCTGTGATTGGGTTTACGAGTCTGAGTCTCTGTGTGGTCCTATGTCTCTCTGTGATTGTGTTTACGAGTCTGAGTCTCTGTGTGGTCCTATGTCTGAGTCTGTGTGTGGTTTAATGTCCGAGTCCGAGTCAGCTTGTGATAGAAGAGGATGAGTCTGTGCTGGACTGATATGAAGGCAACTGGATTTGGATCAGCGCTCAGAGCAAACAAACTTCAAGGGAATCGAAGAGGCAGCTCAGCTGTGCAACATGGAGATCAATGCTCTCTTAATAATCACAGGGCTTTCATTCCAGGTACATTTTATCACTCTTTTCTTTTATCTCTTCTCTGCTCTGCTATGTTCTCAGAAGCCTTTGAAACCCTAGTCCTTTCATTTCATCAATCTCCTTTAATTTTTGTTAATTGCTTTAGCCTTGCAATGAGGATACACTTATGTTCTGATCTAGGCTTTTTCATGAATGAATGAAAAGGAATTTTGATGGATTTCCATAATCAGAGTCACTACTGCTCAAACTTCACTCATCTATATGTGTTGAAGCTGAGGTTGAGGCTGTTATGTTGCTCAGTTATTCGACCTAGAGATTAATGCTCTCAAT
>ML787086.1:712298-742349 GCA_009831015.1 Picea engelmannii
TCTTTTTCTTTTATCTTATTCAATTTTTACATTGCATTGATTCACATAGTTTTCTAACCTTCATAAATTTCCAAATTTCTCTTATAGGTATTAAGTCTTACAACCATTCATTGGTTTGGATCCATTTCATATCACACCTCCCCGTTGAGAGGATTGTTTCTCTCCAAAAGTTTGAAGGAAACCAATCGGGATCAATGTGCCTTCTGTCTACTTATCTAGAACACGACTCTAACTTTGGCTCTTAGCTATAGCTCTAACTCTAGCTCTACCTTTGGCTCATGGCTATGGTTCTAGCTTTGTTTACAGCTCACTTGTTCCCACAATGCAAAATAATTCTCACTAACTCTCAACCATGATCAATCTCCAGATCCAAACTCTACAATTAACATTCATTCTCATCTCTCTTAGACTTGGAGACGATCCATCTTGGTAGTCAATGAAGCCAAGTCAAATGTTGGTCGATTTTTTTAGTGTGACCCCAACACGCTATGCCATCATTTAAAAATTCCACAAGGTAAGTGTGGTCGGAATTATTTCCTTATGATTAGTTGCTTCCTATCATGGAAAAAACTCTCTAGTGTTTGCACGTACTTGCAAGCACATCATGGAGTTATCAAGAACTCCCCCAAGGTCATTGTCCTCTGTGCACTAATATCTGGCACATCTTTAAGAATGGATTCTTATGATGCATCAATCTATTGTCCATATTGTTGGTGTCACTAATATCATGTGTTTTTATAGGTCCTTGGATATCTATTACTCCTTGAACTAGAGATGTAGGCAACCCTTCATCTTCTTAAATATTCACTCTCCATACTATTCTTTTGTTTGTGTGGTTTATGGGATGAAGCTCTAGATGAAGTCACCAAAACTTTGCTTCCCCATGACCAATCAACTTATAATGGTGGTAAAATTCTTGGTGTTGTTGTATAGACTGCCTAACATCCTCCTCTCCATTTTCCTCTGAATTCGTTGTTGCATTAGAGAAGTCTTATTTTCCTCCTTCCTCTAAAAACATTTAGGCTTATGTAATATGTCCTAATTCTCCCAGCAAGATGACTCAAGATGGCCTTTCTTCTTGCAAAATGAGCAAACCTCTAAATACCAAAAACTGACAGTGTTGTGGCATTTCCTCTTGTAGTTGTGACAAAAAATGGATTTCTTCTTTAAGGTAGACCTCTTGGTGGTCTTCTTCTTACTACCCCAGTTTATTAGCTTGTTTCTTCTTCTAAGTGATGGTGCAAGATGAGTATTCAATATCCTTTCATCACTATCCTTCTTCAATCTGCCACAAGAAGACTAAGTGGTAGTGGGCTACCACCTTCATCTATTCCTCTTCCTTCTGATGAGCAGACCAATTCTATCATCTATTTTACCTTCGCAAAAGTGGTCTTCATGGTCATGGGATTTTCCCTTCTACCATCAAAACCTAGGCCTTCATGCTTAACCCATAATGTAGCTACAATGGGGCTTATTAATTCCTTCTATTCTCTTGCCGTTCGCTTGTACATCATAACCCATCAACCTTAATATCTCAGAACCAATGCCTCTAGTATGCTTTTCAAATTCACCAAGTTTCTCTTGATAAACATATACTAAAGATGTGATTACCAAATTGGTCTCAGTCATGGTGCTAGCTTCAACAGTGGCCTTGCTTCCCAGTGCTCTGGGACAGTGTCTTGGAGTTTTACCAAGGCCTCCTCCTTCTCTACCAACTCTTTTTGTATTCAAGTCATCATTTGAATGGACCTATATTCTTGCCAGTTATCCAATTGAATGAATTTCTCTCCCAAGTGTACAAGATAAACTCTGTGCTTGTCCCATTTTGTCATGACAATTGAGAGGGAGTCTTATCATTCATCAAACTACATTTTTAGAAATGGAAACAATTTGGTAGAGCTATCAAGGTTCTTATCCATCTTTGTCATCCTCTAGTTGAAGATTTGGTATTTCTCCTTCAAGTGTTGGTTCTCTTATTCAAGTTGATCATTGGTGGCCCTTAAGTCTTACAACCTCTCTTTGTTTTCTTTACCCATGCTGAGGTATGTAATGTTCTAGAAGCTACATCATGGTTAAGCATTCAAATTCTATGATACCTTATGATCTATAAATGAGGGAATTATATCCCATTGCTTTCACGAACATGAATCCTTTGTGGAATTTTGTTTTTGATCTATGTTCTCTCTATTTTTTACAATCCCCTCATTCTTTTCCTAGTTGTAAGGATTGTTCTTGGGTGCAACTTGGACACATAAAAAAGGGAGCAATGGAAATAACAATAAGTCTAATAAAAATAAAGGCTCTACAAACACTCTATCCCTAAGACCTCTATATAGCCTACTATCTAATATGCCAATCAGGTCTTTGAGTTTTAGATTATGTCCTCAATCCAAGTAAGCTTGCAACTTCTTTGCAATCTCTCTACTCACTATTTTGTTGAAGGCATATGAGATTGGTTTTTTTGGTTGGTGCAAGGCTTCACTAGTTTGAGTACTATGGAAAACCCAAGATAATTCTATTCAATGGAGCAAACCGCTCTTTTCAGCCACTTCCTTTAATGCTAGAAGAAAACACCTCACAATCAAGTAGTGATCCAAATAATCAAAGAAACACGAAAGACACCCAATCAATTCAAGAAGTCACCACAAAACCTGGTGATATTGTTCTATGAAAATACAAGCATCAAAATGAGCATATTCTTTCAACCTATTGATATCTTAGATACAACTCTCAAGTCTATATTGTTTTTTTGTAAATGCAACTCTCATGTTATTTTCATCTCGAGTCATCTCTATGGATGGGACCATTAAGAACATAGTCATTCCGATCTCAGATAATCTCTCATTTGATCATGTGTTGGTCTAGATTAAGAGAGTGAATTCATAAATAGATGGAGTTATAGGCTAGGAATGGAACTCAGTCAATACCAATGATCCAAACTCAACTAAAATTTGTTTCATGGATGTTGCACCAACATGGCTATCAAAGAAAAAGTGTGCTTCAAATATTGTTTATACTTGAAGGAATACCACCATCTCTTGGAAGATGAGGGTGATATCGAAAAGGGGTCATCATGATGAGGAATTCTAGGAGACTAGGATGGGATCTGATACCAATCAAGGAGGATCATCTACCAACAAACAAGGACATAACCATTGGTGAGGAATTAAATTGAGACAATATTTCCTATTGAAGAAATGATAGTTTCGAATGACATACTCTTTTTGTTCCTATTCATCATTCCAAGGATTGAATGGAAACTGCTAATTCACCTCACAGTGATCACAAGGTCAACTATGGTACCGATCTTTCCTCCACTAACCGAACCTCCTATAATGAGGCTAGGAGGTTTCGTACAAAGAAGGTTGGGTGGTGGGGTCACTTGACATGTCCAAAGAGATGTGTAGCTAGCCACATCATTTTAACATTGTCAATAATCTAATGAAAATTTGAAAACTAAAAATCAAAATACAATAGATAATCATTTACTACACCACTATTTAATATGTGAGTTTGTAGAAATACCTTCCACATTGTTGCAAAACTATGAAAAAGGGAAAAGAGAAATATATTTAGCAGGAAGCAATGGTGAGATGCAAGATCCTAAATTAATTTTCAATTCAATGTTTGTGACAAGACAACAATTTGACGAAAATGTGGAAATACTAAAGGGATTATAGACTGAGAAATTTAATGGCATAATTGAATATGGTGAAGAATAGATAGATAATTGGCTTATCAATTATTCCATGAAAAATCAGGATATTGAGTAGTTAATCCATGACATTTATCATGACTTGAGAGATTTAGAAGGTGAATGGTTTAATATCAAAATTAGGCATGAAATAAATTTTGCGCCAATGAAGAATTACATTGAATATTTGTTTAAGAGGTAAATCAATAAATTAACTAAAGACGACAAAGAAACAACATTTGAGACAATTCATGTAACTGTCAATGAGGAAAATAAAAAGACATCATCAAGCAAGTGAAAACTTAGAGATGCCATCATAGTAAGTTTATATTGATCACATTTTGTTTTCCTTATCATTTTTTCATCCAGTTATTTCGCTTCTTTGATTAGAAAGGTTTAACCAAAATCTGATAACTTATTCTTGTCTTCTTTCCAAGTCTTGCTACTCTGCCTTCCCCCACCCTATTCTCTCCATGTCTTACTTCTTGTTTATATTTACTTTTATGGTCCGTGGGAGACATAATCCTAGTCGCCTGGACAAACATATTTAATTTCAAAGCATTATAATAGACTTTAATATTTTTTCAGAAATCCCAAGTGAACTAAGTCGGAATCAGTTTTGACTGTGTTATTTAACTTTGAGTTTTGAGTATAAAATATTTGAGATTGGTCTATTATTTTCTTCATTTGAGATCCACATGTGTCTACTCTATTAAAGTTCTCGTATGTGTATAGATCATATTCTTTTATTTTTATGTGTGATAAGAAATCTTTATTTTAGCTATGATGGATGTGAGAAAATTTTACTTATGTTTTCAAATGTGTGATGTATGAGATTCCTGGTCATTTCTCAGTAATTCTCTTTAGAATAAATCATTTTTATTTTCTGCAACTTTTAATTTTCTTTGAATATAATAGTGGATTTTCTCAAAGACCTATATTATTTTGGAAATCAAGAATATCAAAGAATATCATAAAATAGAGAGGAGTACCACCTCTATAAAAACATAGGAGGATTTTTATCCTCGTGATGTTGTTTGGTACAAACCCCCTTCCCTCCAAAGGGTTGCTCGACCTCCCGGTCTTGGATTGTTTGAAATGTTGAGTCAAAGAGACTCCTTAGACCCATACAAGCACCCAAAACTTTTCTACCCACACACACAAGTTTCTTCCGCAAGTGACCACGGTTGTGATCGTGGACCTACCTCTTTGTGGTTCAGACTTTGGGGATATCCTGAATCCTTCTCTCACCTTTTCCTAAAACTCTCTTCTCCGAGGTTCCGAACTCCTGCCACGTGTCTTCTCAAATTCATCGGCCCCACTATGGTTCGGACTTCGTGACTTTACAAAACTCTAAGGCTTTCTCCTACAACATCCGATCTCCGGTTCCCAAACTCCCTAATCTATTTCCACATACTCCTTTGCAATCAACGATCAATATTCAATCGTGACTTCAGACTTTGTGACTCTACTTTCATCAAGTTTTGACCTTTCCAAACTCCAAAGTGTTGAAACACTCCACATGTATCCTTCTTGTAACTTTACCAGATCTGATGGTCTGGGATCATTCTTCTCCCTCCAAGAACGAATCTCATTCACCGACTTTCAGTGAAGACTTCAGGGGCTTCTCTCCTTGAATATTTTCACCACTCTCCCTCTTGAGATTTAATCCTTTGATATCCTTTGTTCCTCTGAACAATATATTCAACACTTAGTCGATTTATTGGTCTGTGCACACCTTGCAACAGAATCTCATCCACCACTCAACTTCTCCTCATGGATGGCTTCACACTCCTTGTGACTATTCTCCAACTGCTTATATCTCTCGTGATTGGAATCACGCTATATCTCATGAGATTTTGATTCTGGAAACTATGTCACGCACTCCTTGTAGACATCGATTCACTCCTCACATACATACAAATTTCACTATCTCTTCTGAGCTTTCAAGTCAAAACAGACTCGATCATGCACTCCTTGCGGACATTATGCACACCTTGCACTTGCTGAATGAAGAGAAACAATTGAAACTTATCTACTCTTCACAACGATTCATACATTCATCAAATCAAATGCAGACATGGATGCAAGAACATAAATAATAGAGAACTGAAAAATAACAGAAGGCCTACCATTTACTCATTCAAATAGACGAAAAACAACACACATTTGGGAAAACATATCTTTGTTATATTCATCCAACTGAAACTCTTATACATATATACATTGTTTTTCACTAATCCTTAACCTATACAAGATAGATCCAACTGTTGCTCGATTCTCCTCTATCCGCAACAACAATAACCATCAACAACCTCTACTAGGAAATATTGCAAGGCTTTATACAAAGAGGTGCTCTTCGAGCCTTTCCCTCCAACTACTCTACGCTATCTTATGGGATTGAATGATATCAACTACTTAATAATTATTACAATAAATATCGATTCAGACAGATGTAAGATCCAAATCTATACTGCGATCCTTCTCATTAAATAAAAATACATTCCCCCATCAATCTTATGTGATGGCTCAACCTCCAATAATTAAAGACATTCATAACACAAATTTTTTTGTCAGATATTACATTGATATTTTGAAATTCAAAATGTTTCAAAATATGCGCTAGTGCGCCCAACTATCTTCCATGCTTGTGATTTGCTAGTGATGCTCCTGCATCATACTCCCTTGGCTAAAAAAATCATGGAATCATGTCCATGAGTTCCTACATCAATCTTCCATGCTTCAGGATCTCTGCTTCACCAAACCATTTGGAATCTTCTACTGGTTGTACCTTCCACTTCACCAAGTATTCAAAATACGTCTTCCTTTTGGTTTTCTTACAAACTCGTCGGTCTATGATCACCTCCATCTGTGGTTTCTCTGCTACAAGAATATGTTTCTCCCACTGGATCTTTCTTTTATCTTTTGATCCTTTGGCTCCATCATCCCTACAAGTATATATGTCTACAATGTTGAATATGGGCGATATACCCACATCTTATGGAAGCTCTAATTCATAAGCGTTCTCACCAAATCTCCTCATAATTTTACACGGCCCTATCTTTTTCAACTTTATCTTATTGTATGTTCCTCTCGGGAATCTTTCCTTTCTTAGATGTGCTAGAACTTGATATCCAAACCTCAAATTCAATATTTCTCTTGTGTCGATCAACTTTGCGCTTATATTCACTATTTCTCTTCTTCAACTGTTCCTTGATCTAATTGTGAAGTTCCTGCATTTCTGCAGCAAAGTCTTCGGCTCCGACGCTCCTAAACTCACTATGCTTCAAATCTCTCAACTCTGAAACTCCTCTCGGATTCATTCCATACATGATTTGAAATGGACTTTTCCCAGTGATTTTGTTCACTGAGTAATTATATGCAAATGCGTCTTGTGTTAGAATCTGATCCCACTGACTATGGTGTTCAGTGACCAAACTCCTCAGAAAATCTCCTAAAATTATATTCACCACTTCAGTCTATCCATTTGTTTTTGGATGATATGCAGAACTAAAAGATATCTCTATCCCCAACATTTTCCATAACGTCCTCCATAAATGACCAACAAATTTGGTATCCTTGTCTAAGACTATACTCCTAGGCAATCCATGGAGTCTCACAACCTCTTTGAAAAACAAATTTGCAACATATGTCACATCACTGGTCTTTTGACACGGGATAAAGTGTGCCATCTTCAAAAATTTGTCCACCACCACAAATATGGAATCACTTCCTCTCTATGTCCTTGGAAATCCAAACACAAAATCCATGCTTATTGCATCCCAAGGCCTCTATGGAATAGGAAATGGTTGATACAACCCAATGTTCTACTTATTCCCCTTGGCATACTGACAAATACTACAATGGTTCACAAATTTCTTCACCTCTGCTCTCATACTTGGCCAATAATATGAACTGGCTAATTGGGCAAAGGTTTTTTCCTGGCCGAAATGTCCAGCTAGGCCTCCACTATTCTTTTCCTTTAGCAAATTATCCCTCATTGAGCATATTGGTATGCACAACTAGCATCCTTTGAACAACAACCCATTATGAATCAGATATCCAGCCCACTGGTTTATGTCTCTGAGCATAGAATTCACACACGCTTCATATGCCTCCCAAAAATCTAGATCATTGTGATACGTTTCCTTAAGGTGATCAAACCCCAAGGTATTGACTTGACATTCCTGTAGAATTAAAATCCTCCTGCTCAATGCATCTATAACCTTGTTAACATTTCTAGAAATATGTTTAATGAAAAAAGTGAAATTTTGCATAAACTCTATCCACTTGGCATGTTTCTGGTTTAAATTTTCCTGTCTGGTTATGAATTGCAAAGCGTGATTGTCGCTATACAAAACAAATTCTTTTGGTATACGATAATGCCTCCATTTCTTCAAGGCTTTAATTATGGCATAGAACTCCTTGTCATATGTGGAGTACTTCATTTTAGCTTCATTCAACTTCTCGCTGAAATATGCAACAGGTCTGTTGTATTGGCTTAAGACCGCTCCAATTGCAACTCCACTCGCATTGCATATTACCTTAAATGTATTTATGAAATCCGACAGAACCAGAATCGGTTATTCAATTATCTTCTCCTTCAGTATGTTGAAGCTCTTCTCAGCCTCCTCTGTCCACTTGAAAGACTTGTGTCTTTTATTCACTATATCCATCATTTGTGCACTAATCCCACTAACATTTATGATGAACTTACGATAGAAACTTTCTAATCTATGGAAGCTTATTACCTCAAATATATTCCTCGGTGACAACCATTCTTTTATTTCTCACCTTTTCGGGATCCATATTCAATTCATTTGAAGAAATCACAAAACCCAAATATATGAGTTGTGTCTTCATGAAAGAGGACTTTTTCAATTTAATCGATAGCTTCTCTCGGTGCAACCTCCTCATCACCAATGTTAAATGTCTCAAGTGTTCCTCCTTAGTCTTGTTAAATACCAGTATATCATCTATATATACAATCACAAAATTACCAATGAAATCTTTTAACACTTCATTCATCAGTCTCATAAAAGTACTTGGGGCGTTTGTTAAGCCAAAAAGCATAACAAGCCATTCATACAACCCCTCATTTGTCTTGAATGTTGTTTTCCACTCATCACCTTCTCTCATTCTGATCTGGTGATATCCACTTTTCAAATCTATTTTTGAAAAACAGTTGGCCCCACTTAGGCAATCCATCAAGTCATTCATCCTTGGTAATGGAAATCTATACCTGATAGTGATCTTGTTTATGGCTCTCAAGTCCGTACACATTCTCCATCCCCCATCCTTATTTGGACTTAATACTGTTGGTACTGCACATGGACTCAAGCTTTCTTTGACCAATCCTTTGTCTAACAGATCTTGAACCTGTATTTTCACCTCCTCATTCTCTTGAGGTTTCAACTTGTACGTTGCTTTATTCAACAGGCTTGCTCCTGGTATCAAGTCAATGTGATGACTGATTCTTTTGATAGGTGGCAGTGAGTATCAAGGTACAAATTGTTCTGCTTCGCTGGCTTTTCAGGTTCTGGATCTCGCTTCAAAAGAACCTTCATCATCATCAAGGATCTTCTATCCTCTACACCTTATGCCTCAGCATCTCACTTATGCGCTTCCAAAATGTGAGCTTCACCTCCTTTCTTTCTCTCGGGGAAACCCCAAGACATAAGTCATGTCTTTCCACATGCATAACACCTTACTTCTCCTCCTCTACCTCTCCCTCTTCTTCTTGGAAAAGAATCTCTACCACCACCCTATCTTCCTTGGGAACTTCCTCCTCTCTCAGAGTGATTATGTGGCTTCTTTGTCTCATCCTTGGGCTTCTATGCTTTATTTTGGGCAACTCCTTTGCCTCTATTCAAACTTTTACCTCTGTTTCATTGACTATGATTCCTGGCCAACTTCTCTTATGCCTTTAGTGCCATTTTATATACGTCCTCTATTGTCCTAATTGTCGCCATGATGATCTCATCCTGGATATCATAACTCAATCCATTCATGTATCTGGCTACCTTCTCTTCGTCTCCCTCTCTCTCTCTCTTTGTCCAACTCTAATGTTCAATTTGTAGAACTCCTCTGTGTACTCCTTCACAGTCAATCCTCTCTATATCAGGTTTTGCATCCTACTAAATAGACTTATCTGGTAATCCTTGGGTATGAATTTTTCCTTAAGCTTGGCTACCATTTGATCCCAACTCTTGATATTTCATTTACCTTTTCTCCTCATGTCGGCCTGCAGTTCATCTCACCACAGTGTTTCATGTCCATTCAGTGTAGTGACAACATGTCTTACCTTTTTCTCCTCTTTGACATCCTCATAGTCAAAATACTTGTCCATTGCTTGTATCAAGTCAAGAAATTCTTTTGTGTCTAGATTTCCTTCATACATAGGGATGTCAATCTTCGCTCTGGAACCCAATTTGATAACTTCTCTCAGCAAGCGTTCTTCTGCAGCATCCTCAACTATAGCTTCTTCGACTTCTACTTCTTCCATTTCTACCTTGCTGACGTCTCCAACATCAGTTGCTCTCCTCTGTGTTGTCTCCATGGCATCCAACCTTTCACGTAGTTCTCTCATATCCCTTTCCATAGCTCTGTTGGCTATGAGTGGATATGCACGTCTTCTAGGCGGGATTGTGTTGGTGCTTATGATACCTCTTCTTTTTTATATCAATTTCACTCCTATCTCCCTACATAATTCAATTATGTACTCGCTCTGATACCACTCCTGGAATAAACCCCCTTCCCTCCAAAGGTTTGCTCGACCTCCTGGTCTTGGATCATTTGAAATGCTGAGTCGGAGCGACTCCGTGGGTCCCTACGGGCACCCGAAACTTTTCTACCCACACACACAGGTTTCTTCCACAAGTGACCATGGTTTTGACCGTGGACCTACCTCTTCATGGTTCAGACTTTGGGGATATCTTGAATCCTTCTCTCACCTTTTCCCAAATCTCTCTTCTCCGAGGTTCCGAACTCCCGCCACACGTCTTCTCAGATTCGTCAGCCCCACTATGGTTCAGACTTCGTGACTTAGTGAAACTATAGGACTTCCATCCACAACCTTCGATATCTGGTTCCCGAACTCCCTAATCCATTTCCACATACTCCTTTGTGATCAATGGTCAATATTGAATCATGACTTCGAACTTCATAACTCTGCTTTCGTCAAGTTCCGACCTTGCTGAACTCCGAAGTGTTGAAACACTCCACGGCTATCCTCCTTGTAACTTTACTAGATATGATGTTCTGGGATCATTCGTCTCCCTATGAGAACAAATCTCATTCACTAACTTTCAATCAAGACTTCAGGGGATTATCTCCTTGAATATTTCCTCTGCTCTCCCTCTCGAGCTTTACTCCTTTCATTTCCTTTGTTCCTATGAACAATATCTTCGACACTTAGTCGAGTTCTTGGTTTGTGCATGCCTTTCAACAGACTTTCATCCACCACTCAACTTCTCCTCATGAATGGCTTCACACTCCTTGCGACTATTCTCCAACCTCTTCTATCTCTCGTGATTGGAATCACACTATCTCTCCTGAGATTTGGAGTCTGGAAACTTTGTCATGCACTCCTTGTGGACGTCGATGGATGCCTTGCATACATACAAGTTTCACTATCTCTTCTGAGCTTTTGATTTGAAACAGACTCGGTCACACACTCCTTGCAGACACTATGCACACCTTGCACTTTCTTAATGAAGAGAAACAATTGAAACTTATCTACTCTTCACAACGATCCATACATTCATAAAAGAAAATGTATACATGGATACAAGAATAGAAATAACAGAGAACTGAAAAATAACAGAAGGCCTACCATTTACTCATTTAGATAGATGCAAAACAACACACATTTGGGACAACATATCTCTGTTATATTCATCCAACTAAAACTAGTATACATACATACACTATTATTCACTACTCCTTAACCTATACAAGATAGATTCAAATGTTGCTCGGTTCTCCTCTATCCGCAGCAACAATAACCATCAACAACCTCTACTGGGAAATATTACAAGGCTTTATACAAAGAGGTGCTCTTCGATCCTTTCCCTCCAACTACTCTACGTTATCTTAATGGAATTGAATGCTATCAACTATTTAATACTTATTACAATCAATATCGAGTCAGACAGATAAGAGCACAAGCTCCAAATCTGTACTGTGATCCTTCTCATTAAATAAAAATACATTCCCCCATCAATATTACATGATGGCTCAGCCTCCAATCATTAAATACATTCATAACTCAAAAACAGTTGTCATATACTACATTGATCTTTTAAAATTCAAAATGTTTCAAAATATGTGCTAGTGCGCCCAGTTATCTTCCACGCTTGTGCTTTGTTGGAGATGCTCCTACATCATTGTCTTTTTAGTCCTGATGGATTCAAGCATTAACATTTTTGGCGACCATACTGGGGAACCAACTGAAAATCATAAATCTGGTTTAACATTTTTTTTTAAATACATGACTTTGCCTCAGGCTGATCAGCTCGAGCTAGAAATTGGATTGAATAATCAACAAAGCATATTTCATTAGCTATGTAACCTTGTAATAACAATAGCTAAGACCAAGAAAGAATTGGAAAGATCTTGGCAGATGTTGGTCCAAGAATAAGAAAGAGAAATCCTACGAAGATAGAGGAGAGAGGAAAGAAAAGATCAAAGAAATGAAAGACAAGCTTGAAGAGCAAAGAACAAGGTCAGAATTGAAGATGGAAAAATACAAGGGACCTATCACCAGAAGTAAAAGAAAGCAACTGCATATTTCAAGAAGTGAAAGCATACTCCTGAAATACCTCCAGACATGGAAGGAATAAATGAAGAAAGGCATGAAGAACCACGAGAAGATCCACGAAGATATCCTCATGCAGAAACACAAGGAGGCAGAGGAGGTGGTGGAAGAAATCAAGAAGGATGAAGATTTGGAAACAAAAGAAGAGTAAGATATTCTCCCCTTGATCTTCTAGGTGAGCAACATGACCTCTCTGTTCTCCCTAAGGGTACTCTAAAATAATTTTCCGAAGATGAAACAATTGATGCCAAAAGACACCTTTATTTATTCCTAGATGTTTGTGATTTTCATCATGTTGAACATGATGATGTGATAGTAAGGTTGTTTCTTCAAACCTAATTGGGTCAAGATGATGACTGGTACACAACATTACCCACTAGATCAATTGGTTCATTCAATGACCTTGAAGCCATGTTTTTTACTATGCTCGCTCCTCTAGTTGTGTATCATACTCTTCTCACTAATTTCACCCAGATTGGTTTAAAGAAGAATGAGAGAATATGAGATTTCAATATCAGATTCAATAAAACTCTAAGTAAGATTCCAAAAGAGAAAAGGTCGAATGACCCAATGATACTTGGTTGTTATAAAAATTCCATGCCACCAAATGTAAAGTTTTCTATTAGAACATCCCAAATGGATACCCTAGAGGAAGCAATGACTAAAGCCACGGAGATGGAATAAATCATGATTGAAATGGGTGTTGACCCTAATAACATCCTAGGAAAAGTACAAAGGAAACTGAGAAGCCTGAATATTGATGACCAATGAGCCTCTAGTTTGAGGAAAAATGAAGAGAAAAAGTCACGACCAATTCAAAATCAAGCCACTAGAGGAGGGTTTTTTAAGGGAACCATACCAGATGTGAAGATAGATCATGTTGCAACACAAGAAACTAAGCAAAGGATTCAGATTTCACAAATGAATAGAACCACCAGGCAAATGCAGAATGAAATAACTAGATTGAGAAGGGGTGATAATTATGTATAAAACCCGAGAATGTCAGACCAAAAATAGAGAAAGAACCTTCCCCAAGAAAATAGAATGAGGTTTGAAAATATTGATAATCAACAAAGAAGAAGGGTTCCCAGGAAACCAGTTCCAAATGCAGTTGTTCTAGATGAGATATATGATGAAAAAATATCTGAGAAAGAAAATGATTACTTACCAAAGGAAAATTTTGAAACTATACAGACGAATGGATGCGATACGTCCATGTATACATTTGAAGAAGGTTTACCAAGAAAATGTTTACCAAACATGGGAATTTGTAAATAAATCAAAAATAAAGATGATTTTGAAAAGGAAAAAGAAAAAAAATAAAGAAAAAGATAAAGAAAAGGGGAATGAGAAAGAGGTCAATAAAAATGTGATAAATAACATCGGAACTAAAAGGAAAGATCTAGTATCAAATCCTCCCCAAATGAAATATAATTTCTTAGAGGATTTGAGTAAGCTGAGGATTACTCTTCCCTTCGTGGAAGTGGTGAAGATCCCTCAACAGAGGGAAAATAATTTGATATTGTTGGAAGACCCATCTAGAAGAATGGATGTCATTATCATAATTCCAAAGCAAATCCAAAACACATAAATCATCAAGTTTAGAGGTAAAGTCCCACCTTTCTATATTTCAGTTGAGAATCATGATGTTGCACTCCACAACTATTTAGTTGACACTGGCGCGACAAATAATATTATGCCATTGGCAGTCATGGAGGCTCTGGGCATGAGCTGCACCAAATATTATGAAACAGGCAAAAGAATTTATGCAATTGATTCCAGGAAGGTGCCAGCTTATGGAGAGATCAAATATTTTTATGCTTGGATCACTATTGCTCCTCATATTATTACAGTTTCCAATATTGTTGTGGTTGATCTTCCTCCTGCATATGGAGTTTTCCTAGGAAGAGATTGGTCATATATGATTAGAGGCTACATAATGAATGATGGAAGTTGTATGATGCTTCCAAATAAATACAGAGAAATGAGCAAGGTTCCTCGTGAACCTAGGAGGTCATTTTCCTTCAAAAAGAAGGATAATGAACTAGTGGAAGATTATATAAATGTTGGGACTGGAAACTATGTTATTCTAGACATGGAGAAAATTGAAGACATGGAGGATCAACACAATTATTTTAATGGTCACTGGAGGATGTCATTTGATGGAGCCTACTCAAGTTAAGGGAGTGGAGTTTGGATTTTCCTTATAAACCCATAAAATATTGTGCGTCCACATTATATTAGACTTGAATTTGTGTGCATCAATAATGAGGCAGAATATGAGGATTTGATTCAAGGAATTATTCTTACACAAGAAATGAAGATAGAACATTTGATTGTGATTGGTAACTTTGAGTTGGTAATAAATCAAGTTACCCAGAGATATAAGATTAAAAAAGAAAGACTCAAATTATATTTCGAAAGAGTTAATGAATTGATGAAATTTTTTAGCTCTTTTAACATTTCTTTCATCCCAAGCGATAAAAATAAGAAGGCAAATTCATTAGCTTTGGCGGCTTCACTATCGAACCCATATGATGTTCAAATCAAAACATCATTTCAAGTAAAAAGAATATTCTGACCTTTTGTACCTGACAATCATGAGTATTTACAAATGTTTGAGAATGATGAAGAACTAGAACTTTTTTTGGTAAATGATGATGAATATGAGGATAATGACATCGTTGTTGTTTCAAAGAATGGTATTCAGTCTGAGTCCCTTTTTACAACATACTATCATGCTAAGAATCTCCTAGAAGAAGTATCGCTATGAAAATTCCAAGAAACAATAAATATTAATATTGGAACTGATAGTTCCCCAAAATATGTCAAAATGGGATTTGATTGCACAGTAGATGAAGTTGATCAATATGTTTCACTTTTTAAAGAGTATCTTGATGTGTTCACATGTAGTTATGATGATTTGAAGGCATATGATAAAACAATATTTCAACACATTATTCCTTTGAGAGAAGGAGCAAAGCCTGTCAAGCAAAAGATAAGGATGATGAGCCCCAAATTAAAGCCATTGGTAAAGGTTGAATTGGAAAAATTAAAGAAAGATGGAATAATATACCCCATCAAACATTCTAACAGGGTTTCAAATCATGTGGTTGTGAGAAAAAAGATTGGGGAGATTTGGATGTGTGTGGATTTCAGAGACCTTAATAAATCAAGTGTAAAGGATAATTATCCTTTGCCTAACATGGAATTTATCCTCCAACAAGTCATGGGATCATCTTGCATGTCCATGTTAGATGGTTTTTTGGGGTATAATCAAGTCTTAGTTGTTGAGGAAGATAGAGCAAAGACAACTTTCATAACACCTTGGGATATATATGCATATGCTTGGATGCCCTTTAGTTTAAAGAATGTCAGAGCTACATTTCAGAGGGCCATGGATCATGATTTTGAGGGTTTGATAGGAAAATTCATGGTGGATTACCAAGATGATTTAATGGTACACTAAAAAACTAGGAGTGATCACATTCATCACCTTAGGAAATTTTTTGATAGATGTAGATTATATGATGTTTCTTTAAATCCAAAAAAGTGTTAATTTGTTGTAACGGAAGCCAAATTGTTGGCCATATCATATGAAAGGAAGGAATCTATATTGATCCCGAGAGAGTTAAATATATAAATGAACTCAAACCTCCATCATCTAAGAAGGGAGTCTAGTCATTTTTTGGCAAAATCAACTTTGTACAAAGATTTGTCCATGATTATGAAAGTATTGTGAAGTCGATCAATTCATTGTTGAAAAATCATCAAAGGTTTGAATGGACCTCGAATACACAAGAAATTTTTAGTAATATAAAAAGGAAATCACTACATCCCCAATCCTCATTATCCCATATTTCCAAAGACACTTCATCATTTATTCATTTGCAACAAAAATTGGCGTGGCATCTGTTCTTACTCAAAGAAATACCAAGGGTGAATAACTACCAATTAGTTTCAAGAGAAAGACCCTTCATGATTATGAATTAAGATATTCGGAGTTGGAGAAGCAAGTTGTGTCTCTTGTAAAAGCACTGGCACACTTTCAGACTTACATATTAAATTCTCATTTCATTTCATATGTTCCATCCTCTCTTGTGAAGATTCTTTTAAATCAACAATTGAGAGGAGGAAAATGGGCAAATTGGTTGTCAAAGATTCAAGAGTATGAAATTGAAATTAATCCTTTAAAAGTCGTCAAAGGATAGGGTTACTATACTTAGCCATATTTCAGTTCACGGGTTGGTGGGATTTCATTTCAATACACTTACTCATTTCATAAGTTTGTTTCAACACTTAGATTTTTTCTTCAATTTCGTGGGTTTGTAGGTTCAAACATTCACTCTCCTTTATCTGTGACCCTCACTTTTCACTTCAAGTTTCGTGATCTACATTTCGACCATCACTTAAACTTTGTCCTCATCATGGATGGTGTACTCTATTGGCACAGGGGAAGACCCAAGGTTCAGCTCCAATAGTGCACCAACAAGCCCTAACTACTGGCCCTTTCGACAACACCTGTGAAGCAGATGCAGTCTCACTCGAAGTAGTTATGAGGGGGTTGCAGGACATAAATATCTACAACCAAAGGGAATATCAAGTGGATGCAACACAAGAACAACACAACATTCATATATCACTTATCAACTTAGATCTATTATGCACATCTACTTATCATTTCTAAATCAATAATGCAATCACAGTATATAAATGACAGGGACAGAAGATCAATCACACACAACACAAAATATACGTGGTTCACCCTCTCTCTAGGGATACATCCACAAAAATGTGCTTTATAATGTATTAAGAAGAAGCATACATTTCTTGTCTGCACTCTTAGCTAGCAGATCTTCTTTCTCTTCTCTCTCTCTCTCCCCTCCCTACGCACCTAGCTGCAGGATTGATCTTTGCACCCAGCTGAAGATCTTACAATACCAGAAGGCTCTCACACTCATCACTTCTCTCTCTCTTGACAATAGTCTCTCCCAACAACAATCAAATCAATCAATAAGAAAAATGACAAACTATCTCGATACCAAACAACGACAACCCAAACTAGTTCCTCTTGACCTATATTTATACATTACAATCACTCACCGACAACCTTAGGATGAAACTTAGGTGTCCAAAACCCTAGGTGTTTAAAACCCTAGGTCAACTTGACCCATATTTTCAAGGCTTTGCCAGCCTGTCTTTCCTTTCTTCTCATGCAGTGCTCCAAAGCATCCAATGGTATATTTTTCCTCGTGTTGAATTGTCCATGATCCTTCTTCCTTTCTTATCTGTCATCCACGATCTCCTCGTCCAACAGATTCTTTCTCAGGCTTCGCTCCATCTTTTCTGGTATTTTGCTCACTTCGACCCAATAACAATCACTGTGTCTTCCATGCAGTTTGCATTCTCCCTTTTCTTCCTTGATATTTTCATGCGTCCATAACCAAGGGCCAATAGGCCCCCAAAAATCACCTGTGACTCATCCTGAGGCACTTCAAATCTGAGCTCCCTATTTTACTTCGACTCCAAACTACGCAGTGCAACCTTTGTGTTCTTCTCTTTTCCTCCTCACCATCTCTTGTGGAAACTGTATTTTCTGTGTCTGGTACCCAGTTTCAACTACACCTGGTACCTAGAACCTTTTCTTCATGCTTTTACTGAGAGCTAGGAGGCAGCTGGTTGTCATAGTACAACTTCAGCCGGCTCCCATTCACTAATCCTTCCTTCCACTCCCCATTCAGAGTATTCAATTGCGCAACTCCTCCCTCTATAACATAAACGATCTCGTATATCCCTATCCAATGTGTTCTAAAATTCCTAGGATGTTTTAAGAACTTGTTGTCATATACCAGTACTAGATCAACTTTCTTGAATGCCTTCTTCTTTATGTGCCTATCATGATAGGCCTTCTCTCTTTCCTTCTGAACCTGCTGATGGAATCCTACAATGAATCTGTCTTATTAAAATTCAACCAACTGTGCAATCCTCTCTTGAACAACACCAGGTTCATCCACATCTATAAAGGCAACAATTCGCAGGCTTGGTACCAAATATTCCCTTGGAACAACAACTTCAAGACCATATACTAACTTGAATGGGGTCTGCATTGTCAGCTTCTTGCAAGTGGTTCTATATGCCCATAATACTACTGGTACTCTTAAATCCCAATCATCCATGTTCACACTGCAAATATTCGTGAGCATTGTCTCCAAGATCTTTTTGAATGCTTCAACTGTCCCATTTGCTTATGAATGGTACAGTGTGCTCTTCTGATGGTGGACTACAAATTCTTCATTCAAGGCTTCAACTGTCTTATTGATGAAATGTGTTCCTTGATCACTCATAAGAATATTTGGGCATCCAAACCTGGTTATGATGTCATCAAATATGAATTGTGTAGTTGTAGTTGCAGTATAGTCCTTGAATGCTCTTGCTTCGGCCCATCTTGTCAAGTATTTTGTTGTTGTAATTATGTACCTTTCTCCTGTACGCTTTCCTGGTGGATTTATAGGTCCAAAAAATTCAATGGCCCATTTCTCAAATGATTGTAGGGTCAGTTGCGGTGTTAATGGAATTTCATCTCTTCTAGATGGTTTCCCAACCCTCTGGCATACATCACAGGCTCCAAAATAGTCTTTAGCATCTCTGTGTAAAGTAGGCCACCAAAGGCCAGCTCTAAGAACCTTCTTCACAGTTTCTTTCCCTGCATAATTTCCTCTTGTGATTCCTTCATGATCTTCTGCGAGGATCATAGGTCATTTTGTGTCCATAACACATCGTCACAATATCTCATCCAGTCCCATCTTGTATAGATGTCCGACGATAAGTGAGAAATCACCACTAGTTGTTTCTTTTGAGGAATTGTGTACTCACTAGGTTCCATTCTTGTTGATAGGAATCAAACTATCTCTGTGAAGTGGTCATCGATCTTTCTAATGGCTAGTATTTTTGCATCTGACAATGCATCCTCTAAACTAGTTAGCTCTTCTCCATGTTCCAACCTTGATAAGTGGTCAGGACATTTGTTCATTCTCCCTGGCTTTACTATGATCTCAAAATCATATTCTTGAAATAACAACATCCATTTTCATATCCTTCCCCCCAACATTGGCTTGTTGACTAGGTAATTCACCACGGAGTGATTAGTAAACATTTTAAAGTGTCCTCCCAACAAATAGTGGTGAAATTTATGTAGTGCATACACCATGGCTAATCCCTCTTTTTCAGTAGTGGTGTAGTTAATCTCAGCAGTGGATAGATTCCTTCTAGCAAAGGCTAATGGGTGGTCAATATTTCCTTCTCCCTGTTGTGCTAACACAACTCCCAATGTAATGGATAATGCATCGACATGCACATGAAACTCCTTAGTCCAATCTGGGAAAACTAGAATGGGCACATTAACCATCTTTTGTTTCACTGTGTCGAAGCTCTGTTGGCATTCTTCTATCCAACTAAACTGACAATCCTTCTTCAACAGCTTCTCCATGGGCACTGTAATCTGAGCATAGCCCTTAATGAACTTTCTGTAGTAGCATGTGTGTCCAACGCAGTGCACAACTATTTGACTGATGTAGGAGGGGGTAGATCAACTATAATGGAAATTTTGGATGGATCTACCAACAATCCTTTCTTACATACAATATGACCTAACAACACGCCAAATGGTGAAAATAAAATACATTTATTTAGGTTTAAAGAAATTTGACATTGCCTGCATTTATCCAACATTAGCCTTAAACATTCAATGTGATTTTTCAATAAGCTAAAAGTAGTCCAATCATCAAAGTATGATTCTAAACATTTATGCAGAAATTCCTTGAATGCTTCGACCACCACCCTAGAGAAGATGGCTAGGGAATTCTTTAATCCGAATGGCATCATTGTATATTGGCAGGATCCCCATTTTGTTGCAAATGTGGTCGTATGGTGGTCTTCCTTGGAAATACGGATCTGATGGTATCCTCAAAATCCATCTGTATAAGAATATACTTCCTGGCCTCCCACATTATCTAACACTTCATCAATGAATGGTGTAGGGAAGGGGTCATGAAAACAAGCATCATTCATCTTCCTGAGGTCTACGCATATCCTGATGTCTCCTATTTTCTTGTCTTGCACCACCATAGGGTTTATCAACTCTGACTCTTCGATAGGTTCTATAATCCATGCTTCTAGCATTCTGTCAAGCTCAATTTTCAATTTCTCCTTATATTTAGGGTTCAGTTTGTAAGGTATTGGTTTGACTGGTCTATCATCTAGCTTCAAAGGGATCCTTATCTCTCCCATAGGCCCTTTAATGGCCTTCATATCAATGAACTTGGTTGGAAACAAGTCCTGATATTCATGTAGTAACTCTGTAATTTTATCAATGGTAGGAGCATCACAATAATCTCCAACATTTGCAAACTTTGGTGTCTTCTCTATTCCAATATTGACTTTCTTGATTTTTATTGGCTATCCAATGAATGCCATCTCAACTCCTGGTCCTTCCACATCTCTCTGGCCTTCTATTTCTGCGATGTTTACCTTCCTCGGATCATCGTCTTCATTGGCATTGATGTTGTAACAGCCTTGAAGTTTCTAGAGAGGCGCAGTCCATTCATCCTCTTCCTGTTATAAGGAAAGGCTAGAGACCTCCTCGAATACTTTCTATCTCACAACCTTTAGTTCTTGATCTACTGAAGGATATTGACTTTCAAATAAGAAGGTGGTTACAAAATTCCGAGTCATAACTTTCCAATATGTAGTGATGAGGCGCAGTTCTTCTTGAAGGTACCAGTTGATAGGTGTCGTGTCCAGCGTGTTGATGAATCTGTGTACCCATTGTTCTTGAGGAATGTTGCTCCAAGCTTCCTCATAGCTTCGCACATGGTCCTTTGGGCAGCTTCGACCTGTGTAGTGAACTTCACATCCTTCTACTTGTGTTGAGAATCACGCTGTCATCAGAGTACGACATTGTACCCAATTTGTAATATTACTTTTGTGTGTTCCCCACCATCTTGTTGGTGTGGATTTCAAGGGCTCATCCATCGCCAATAATCTTTTTTGTATTGGTACACTTTCTTCAAATTCCAACAAGAAGGTTTCTAAAGGGTTCAAACCATCAAATTTGGGTAAGTTACTTACGGTTGTGCCGATACAGTGGACTTCTCTGGTTAATCTAGCACATATTCTTGTATATACTTCATACATCTTATTCTGCCAATTCTCTAGTGCTTCTTCTGAGTCTGATGAACATGTGTTGTCACTTCGCTAGCTTAGATTCCCATCGGCTGTAGGATTAATGTAATCTTGTTTTCTGGTTGTTAGTTTATATATGTTTTCTAGTGCATATGCATGGTCTTCTCTGATAGGTTATGTGTACCGTTGACCTTCATCTGGATCTAAAAGTGAGATAACTCTAAGGCCATATTTTTCAAAAGTCATACGTATTTTTTTTAAATCAACCACAATAGAGTTATTGAAGGCCCAATCAATTCCTAACAACGCAGGGTAAGGGAAACTGTCATCAACTATTTCAATTACCTCAAAATCTGTAAATGTTCTTACTCCATTAATGTCCACAGGGACATGATCCAATCGTCCAAATGGGTTGACAGCTTGTTGGTTAGCCATCCTAAGCCTGATAGGGGAATAGATAAAGTTTAGTTTTCCCATCAGTGCCCAGGTTTTCTTCGTCATGACATTGACCTTTGACCCTAAGTCGAGGACTACATAGTCTATCTCATACTCTCCTATTTGAGCATTCAGATGTAATTCCTTATTTGTCCTTCTCTTCTTACCAATTTGGTGTAATTCCCTATTCAGTAAGGGATCTATCTTTCCTAGCTCGTATTGCATGATTAAATTTTGTAATTCTTGTATAGCGCTTTCGTCCTGAATCAACTTAATACAAGTGTATAAAAATTCCATGAGCTTGCTTACCTCTTTTCCTTCTTTTGGCAAAGTAGACTGATCAAATGCTAGAGGAATTCCATATTCTTTCACTTTTGGTCTTGTCTTTGATGTTGAGCCTTGGATTCCTCTGAATTCTTTCCTGGCTTCCTCAAACATCTGTCTTTATTTCCTTGCATCAATCATTTGTGTCTTCTCTGTAGCTTTCCCGATCCTTGAGTCTTCTGTAATCTTCCCTTCGGTTATTCTGTCATCTCCTGTAACAACACCTCCTCTGGTTATAACAGTTAATCTAGGGTCTTCTCCATGAGGTTCAACATATATCAGTTGCACTTGCGGGTTCTGTTGAGATCCTCATCTCTCCTGAAGCTTAGCTAGCAACACAAGACAATCTTCTATAACGTGGTCAAACGAGCTGTGTAAGCTGCAAGTGGTACAAGGGTTCTGAAAATCCATTGCAAGGTGTCCTGGTTGTGTGTAGTTATAACAGATTATTCTTCCTTGACATCGACCCATTCCTCCTCCTCATCCTTTTCCTCTGAATCCACCATGAGGATTGAAGTTTCCTCTCCCAGGAGAGTTATACTGTGTAGTGTTTCCTTCTTGTTGTACTTCACCTTAGATATTATATATGTCTCTTGACCTTTCATGCGTGAGATCATAAGCCCTACAATCCCTATCATCATGTCCTATGGACTTACAGAATGTACAATACAAATTTGTAGGTTTCTGAACATACTTTTGCATGTAGTAGCACTCACTAGTACGATGTTTGTTTCTGTATACCTCGCACCAGGGTAAGGTGACTTGATTCAAGGGGCTCGAAGCTCCAGAAGCCAAGTATTCATTGAACATATGGAAGTGTTCCTTATCATGGCATTATGATCTACATATGACACACAAGATATCTTCTCTTTTATCTTTTCCCTTGTCTTTCTTCATATCTTCGACCTGCAGAGACAAACTAATTAGCTAACTCAAGATATGGCTCATACCTGAGTTGGATTCTCTGATAGGGGATGATTCTAGCTTCGTGGTGATCTCCAAAGCCTCGGAATGTGAAGCAACCTTCTGTTTCATTAGGGGAACTCTAATGTGTGGTAGAAGGGCAGCAATGAACCATTCCTTGTTATGCTCGTCTGGGATTTGAAAATTCAATCAGCCTGTTAAGGTCTTGAATCTCTGATCGAACTCCCAAATAGGTTCAGCCACCTTTTTCTTGATCTATTTCATCTCTATGATACATTGGGATTCTGAATTAAGTTTCTTGAATTCTGCAATCAGTGCATTCTTGATCTGATTCAATGGCTTAGGCTGTGCAAGTCCTTGGGCAAGTTTCATGTACCAACTCAGTGCGCGATCTATGAGAGTTGTACCGAACTGAGTTTTTTTGACAGCTTCATCTGTGACATTCTTAATGTTCCATATGGCTTCACATAGAAACCATTGTTGATCAGGATCTTCAGATCCATCTCCCTTAAATATAGGGAGTCTCATCTCATCTTCCATAGATCTTCCTAGTGTTCCTGACTGAATATGCAGTGGACTACTATTGACAGTGCTCTGGACGCTCTGGTGACTGGGATTACTCTGGTTTCTTAATACTACTGAATCAATAGGAGGGATAACAATACTTACTTCGATGGTCTACACAGTTTCTGAGGTTTTAGGTTCTCCTTGGCGAAGCTCTACAGATTTTCCTTCCTCTACCCTAGTGGGTTTTGAATGTTCTTCGTATGTTAGTTCTTCTTCTTCTCCACTGTAGAAACCTTCCTGCCTGTAGTTCTGCTTAAATAGGTTCACAAGATGAGATTCTCTGAATACTCTCCCACTGCACGTATTTCCAGCTTTTGTGTCGTTGTCGCTGTCCAAATTTTTGAACATTATCCTTTCTTGATTCGACCAATCTATTGTGTCTTCAAGATGTTCTTCTCATGCAATAGCATTTTGAGTCTCAACTTCAAAAAATGCAGAAATTTCCCTCTGTGTCCCTTAAAGAAATATCTCTTGGCTTGGTTGTATGATTCTACTCTATCAACAACAAACTCTGTGATGTACCCTCCAATGGTGATATCAAACCAGTGATCTACAACTCATGTTATCAAATCTTTTGACCTTCTTTATCATCTCCGATGTCCAAACCACGGGAGGTCTAGATTGGATCTCGAAATGGGTATCTGCTAATCTATCTAGCCCTCATATAGCTCCTTATGGATCCCTCCAAAGAATATCTCATGTATATCGGTGAAGATATATCTTTCTAGCCAATCCTCGGTGCTAAGATTAGGGTTCTTATTTTAGGCTTCAACGAAGTCCTTCTCTTGATCCTCTATCCACTTTTGAATCTTTGTCTTCAATGGAAAACACCTTGACATTCCCTCAAAAATATTCTCATCCTGGCAACGAAATCATTTGTTGGCATAGGGGAAGACCTAGGGTTCAACTCCAAAAGAACACCAACAAGCCCTAACTACTAGCCCTTTCAGAAACACCTGCGAAGCAGATGCAGTCTCACCTGAAGTAGTTATGAGGGGGTTGTAGGATAGAAATGTCTACAACCAAAGGGAATATCAAGTGGATCTAACACAAGAACAACACACCATTCATATATCACTTATCAACTTAGATCTATTCTTCACATCTACTTATCATATCTAAAGCAGTAATGCAATCACAATATATCAATGACAGGGACAGAAGATTAAACACAAACAACACAAAATATACGTGGTTCACCCTCTCTCTAGGGTTACGTCCACATAACTATTCTTTATAATGTATTAAGAAGAATCATACAGTTCTTGTCTATGCTCTTAGCTAGCAGATCTTATTTCTCTTCTCTCTCTCTCTCTCTCTCCCCTCCCTGTGCACCCAGCTGCAGGGTTGATCTTCACACCCAGCTGGAGATCTTACAATACCATAAGGCTCTCACACTCAACACTTCTCTCTCTCTTGACAATAGTCTCTCCCAACAACAATCAAATCGATCAATAGCAACAATGACAACCTATCTCGATACCAACCAATGACAGCCCGAACTAGGTCCTCTTGACCTCTATTTATACATTAAAATCACTCACCGATAGCCTTAGGCCGAAACCTAGGTGTTAAAAACCCTAGATACCAAAACCCTAGGTGTATAAAACCCTAGGTCAACTTGACCCATATTTCTAGGGCTTCACCAGCCTATCTTTCCTTTCTTCTCATGAAGTGCTCCAAAGCATTCAATGGTATCTTCTTCCTCTTGCTGAGTTGTCCATGATCCTTCTTCCTTTCTTATCTATCATCACCGATCTCCTCATCCAACGACTTTCTTTCTCGGGCTTCGCTCCATCTTTTCTGGTATTTTGCTCACTTCAACCCAATAACAGTCATTGTGTCTCTCGCGTAGTTCGCATTCTCCCTTTTCTTCCTTGATCTTCACATACTTCCATAACCAAGGGTAAACACACTCCAAAGTATTTCATTCTTCATGCATACAATTATGACCGACCGTTCCTCTACAATTAGTATAATTTTGATCATCTCTACAACTGTAGGTTGGCGGGTTCACAAAAATATTATATTAAAATCCTCTCACACCCGTCCCCGCCATTTTTTTGTGTTTCCTAGTACACATTAATTACTTTTAAATGCTAACAACTGTTGTGCAGGCCCCAAAAATATCGTCATTAATGGAGAAAGGATCGAGGAATACTTCATTAAAATATCATTTAATCTTCATTTGCCAAGGGATTAAAATATCATTCTCTCTCTGAAAAGTTTCATTTGATATCATTATCTAGCTGAAGAAATAATTATGTCAACTTAAAGGTAGAATCAACTTGACAATAGTTCTGTGATGAAACTTTGAATATTTTTGGTTGTGAAGATCAAAACTTCCAGTGGTCGAGAGAATACTTCTATTATTCCTCCCCTCCTATTGCACAGAAAGATGAGAATGTAATTTAGACATCTGCAATTGCTTGTTTTGGTTGTGTTCTTCAGGTTTTTGATTGTAAGGAAATTGTTGCATGGTGTGTGGAAAAGTATGTATCGAATCAAATAGTTATATAGCTTCAGGGACATTCTTAGATTTCTCTTTTGCCTCAAGTCTTCTACAAGATGTTAAAGCTACCAAAGTCGACTCCTACTTTCAAAGGTGAAGATTACAGAGAATTCTTGAATAAACATAACAATGGTCTTGACCTCTTGTCAGAGTATTTGCAGAATCTTGCATCTGTCCCAGCAAAAATAACCAGAATCTAGGTCGAATCTCTAAAAACTCCCTATGGAGAAATTGCATGGCTATTTACCAAAGTGACAGGTTAGGAGAACGTTACTTATGTATCTCAAATGATTTTATATATTTTGTATTTTACAGTTCAAGAACATGGTATTTTTTATTAGGGAAAGCTCATTTCTATCGAAATCTCTTCTCAATTGTCGCACTATAAAAAAGATAGAAAATTATTTATGTCCTCTTATTTGATATTTGTTATTGTGCATTGCTGCTAATTCCCAAACTTAACCATCAGTAAAAGGGTAAATTGTGAAACAGATCCCATCACCTTTTGGTATCAGGCATTGTGGAGGCATAAAACCCATCTATATTTCTATGAAGTTTATAATGATTTTGTTTCAGTCTTCAAAAATATTTTTTGGGGAGAAAACACTCCAAGGATATATGTTGAAGCTACCAATTTTTTAAAGAAAAAGGGGACAATGGAGAAAATGGAGAATCATGATATCATAAGGATATTCTTCTTAAAATAAAATCTTTCTTTCCTTATGTATTATGTATCATATAAATTATTTATTACAGAGGTGGCAAGACAATATAATTTATGGTTGCAATTTTTTCATGAAAAGAGAAAAAAACGATTTATTCCCCCGCCATGGAAGATTGGAGAGCTTGTTTTCATAAATATAAATAAAATTGAAAAAATTGCAAATCATTTTAACGATGTGAGTTTAAAGTATGTTGAAAATATCAAAGGTTTTGATCCAAACAAATTATTTGTTAGACATATGGTATCAGTAAGGTTCAGTAACTCTTTCATTCAAATTGTCTTGAGTGAAGAAGAAGAAGTTAATAGCCAAAGAACTCCTATACATAACGTTGGTGATTTAAAAACATTACTTAGAAGTAATTATTTATAAGCAAAGGGGGGAAAGTCCCAATGAAAGAAGTGATCAATCTCTAGTTGTCACTCCTAAGAATACTACCTCTAGGAGAAGTGCTCCAATGGACCACCCAATTAAAAAGAATGTCAACAATAGTTCCATTGGAGGGGGAGAGAAGAATCCTCCCTCTGGAAAAATTGAAAGTTCACATAAGTTTCCCATGAGAAAGAAGAGAAAAAACCCATTGCAAGAGGAAGAAAATAATCTTATAGAAAATGATATCCAAAGATTTTCCTTGAAATATATGGAACTAGAAGTTGACATTGAAAAAAAAATTCCTGCAATAGAAAAGCAGGAGCATATTGCTCAGCAAGATTCTTTACTAGAAGTTATTGGGAATGAGACCTTTAGTGAAGAAGAATCCTTCACTTTTCAAAGTGTTGCTTTTGATAGAGAATCTAAAAATTTGATTGTAGAAATAATTGACCAGAAAAATTAAAAAGGAAAGGCTCGCTCAAAGGTCGACCTCGAGTATGTGTGACCATCCCAGATTTCCAAAATTTATAAGGCAACTGAGGATGCACTTGACAACTCTATTGATGGTTTAGAGGCCGTAAATGCCAACTTAAAAGAAAAGATCAAAGATTTGGAGACTGCCTTGATGCCTCTTCCCATCCTGGTCAGTCCTTTGACAATGATTAAAACAACTACACCTGGTATCAAATTAAAGGGATCTTCAAGTTTTCTCACAACAGTATGAAATTATGTTGAGAAAAACATTAAAAAGAGAATGTCATTGATAATATAGGCATGGGAGGTATCAAAAAATATTTTTTCTTTTGGTTCAAGAGAACATGCATTTCATGAGTATCTCCAAGCTGATTTTAAGAATGAAGAAGGATTTTACACAGATGTTGTTTTACCATTTGGGATAAAATTATCAAACATGACAGAATTAAAGAGAAGAGAAGAAGATCTACCCTCTCCTAGTCAGATCAAACAAATAAATGCATGTTGGAAAGAAAAGATCAATAATTTGAGAAACATTGTCCAAGCATGCAATGAATCTATAGTGAAAAGAGAAGAATTATTCATAATGCTCACAAAAATAGGTTTAGCAAGAAGCTCTAATGAGGTGAAAGATCATAAATTAATTTTCAATTCAATGTTTATGACAAGGCAACAATTTGATGAACACGTGGAAATACTAAAGGGATTATTAGATGAGAAATTTAATGGCATAATTGAATATGGTGAAGAAGAGATAGATAATTGGCTTATCAATTATTCTATGAAAAATCAATATATTGAGGAGTCAATCAATGACATTTCTCATGACCTAAGAGATTTAGATGGTGAATTGTTTAATATCAAAATTAGGCATGAAATAAATGTTGCACCAATGAAGAATTACATTGAAAATTGGTTTAAGAGGGCAATCAATAAATTAACTAAAGAGGGCCAAGAAACAATAGTTGAGATAGTTCATGTAACTGTCAATGAGGAAAATAAAAAGACATCAACAAGCAAGTAAAAAATGAGAGATACCATCATATTAAGTTTATATTGATCACATTTTGTTTTCCTTATCAGTTATTCATCTAGTTATTCCGCTTTTTTGATTAGAAAGGTTTAACTAAAATATGATAACTTCTTCTTGTCTTCTTTCCAGGTCTTGCCACTCTTCCTTCGCCCACCTTCTTATCTCCACGGCTTACTTCTTTTTTATATTTACTTTTATAGTCTATGGGAGCACTAATCCTAGTCCTCTGGACAAATGTATTTAATTTCAAAGCATTGTAATAGACTTTAATATTTTTTCAGAAATCCCAAGAGAACTAAGTCGGGGTCAGTTTTGACTGTGTTATTTAACTCTGAGTTTTTAGTATAAAATATTTGAGATTGGTCTATCATTTTCTTCCTTTGAGATCCACATGTGTCTACTCTATTGAAGTTCTCTTATGCATACAAATCATCATCTTTTATTTTTATGTGTGATAATAAATATTTATTTTAGTTATGATGGATGTGAGAAAATTTTAATTATGTTTTCAAATGTGTGATATATGAGGTTCCTAGTCATCTCTCAAGAATTCTCTTTAAAATAAAACATTTTGGTTTTCTTTAACTTTTATCTTTCTTTGAATATAATAGTGTACTTTCTCAAAGTCCTATATCATTTTGGAAATCCATAATATCAAAGAATATCATAAAACAGAGAGGAGTACTACCTCTATAAAAACGTAAGAGGATTTGTATCCTCGTGAGGTTGTCTTTTCGGTCCTGACAGATTCAAGCATCAACAGGAACATAATTATAATTTTTAACTGGACAATTTCAAAACATAAATCTTGAGATCCATTGAACTCTACGTAGAGTGGAATGGATTTGGGGTTTCATATAGTTGTTGTAATTAACCAATTCAATTCCATGAATTGATGATAGACATTAATTAAAATCCTCTCACTCTAAAATTTTCTTAAGAGTCCATTAAATTGAAGCTCAAACTATAATTCCATCTAAAAACCATCAACACACT